>JARJEC010057010.1:0-15691 GCA_030264575.1 Tachinus sp. AB-2021 | reverse complement strand
CCCTCGGAATTATCGATCTCGGCGACTGCCCCGATCCTCGGTCTGACATCCCATGCCCCGATAACATTCAAACTCGCAATGACCATGTATTGCTGTTGATCGCTGCTTTCTTCGTTCAAAACCGATATTAAATTAATGTCGCTCAAATAATACGAAGCTAAATTTAATTTTTGCACGAGTATAGAATTGAGGACCTGATTCCAGCCAACATGTCCGTGCAAGGTACGGAGCAAATTTATAATTTCCTGCGCTAATGTGCTGCTGTGCGATTGCGTTAACAGAACTAGGGATTTTGATTCGCATAACGGTTTGTTGCCCGTATCGTAGGAACATGTTAAGATTATTTTGCCCAAGATGTTTAAGATTTTTTCTAGTAGAGGTAGTATGTCAGGATTGTCCATGTCCCACGATTGCAAAACAGTTTGCAACAAACGTACGGATAGAATCTAAAAAAAAAAATAAGCTGCCAAAAATAATTATATAAATTGACAATATATGCACGAATCCTTTCAAGATTATTAAGATCATGACACTATATTAAACAAGCATGTGTGATAGGCACTAAACGTGTTCCTCACAAGATCATCAAGACAATAACACACGTACGTGTGTGAAGCACAATGTGGATCTTTTTTGCAATTACACACACGTGTGTGTGATTGATATGTAAACTGAACATTTTAAAATTTATTACTTGTTTAGGTAGATTGACGACATTTCCGCCCGCGCTGTTGGATGCGGAAATAAAACCCAGTAACATATTAATCCATGGTTTCGTACTAAACGCCAAACAATTCTGCGGAGTTTGTGCAATGCTGCGCACCAACGTCAAGCTGCACCAATCCTGATTGTTGGAATTTAGGGTGCTGCAAAATAAACTGCTGAGACCGTGAATGGTCGACGGGTCCAAGTTGCCTCTGGCCAGACCTCCGCTCACTGCAATGTTTCGCAAAAAATTGATGCTACTATCTCGGATGAATTTTATCAATTGGTTATCTTTCACAATGTGCGATCCTGAAATGAAAATTATTTATCGGAAAAATTGATTTGAGAAAACTGTGGTTGGAGGGGAGAAGGGCAACTGTCAACAAAATGTCAGTAAATGTTACAAAAAAATTAAGAAAACGTTGACATTTGGACAAAAAACATTTTTTGTTTTGAGAAAGACATCTTTTGATATACTGAGTGTCAGTTCTTTCCTGAATACATTATAAATACATTTTTTAAAAAATTGCACGGCTGAATAACTGAAATAAAGATCTTTCAAATGAGCTGTCACAAACTGGGTCATTAAAATTAAAATTTTCGAAAGGAACTTTTTGAAGAGGAGGCGGAAACTGACACATTATGTCAAAAATGTTTAATAATTCGTAATAATAACACCCTGTATAATAAATACCTGCATCTGTTGTTTCTTCAGAATCAGTTTCCGAAGATACAGGAGAGGGGGGTGATGCTAAAGTCAAATCGTATTTTCCTTCTTTGCCCATACGGTAACTATTTGTCGTTCCGTTGGCCCATTCCACCCTGACCCAACCATCATCTCCGATTTCACCGATAACACGACCCTCGCTTGGCGGAGGCCCATCCTTAAAAAAAAAAAATTTCAATATTTTTCTTTAAATTGAATTATAAAATTACCTGATCACCCCATTTCCAATCGACACCTCGTACGACACGCACTCCCAATTTCATGAGCCCGGCCAATTCCGGCCCGCTCAACGAACTGGTTTTCGGCTTACTCGTTTCGACCATATCAGCATAAAGCACATACAACTCGCTAACCTTTCTCACAATGCTTTGATCGCACCCGGTTTGCCTGAGCAAAGCCAAAACCGAACTGATAACTCCGCTATTAATCAACGGACTCAATTCCATAGGCGTGTAATAATTCGAAGCCAACATCCCCAATATGGCCAGCAACATGCGTGCCCTCGGAATGTCCCGTAGCAAGGTATAAGTGCCCAAATTTAAATTAACCTTTGCGTTTGCGGATTTCAACTTGCCAACTCGGTTGGGGAAATCTTTGAGGACGTGATTGCGCAACGAATCGATGCACCATTCGGTGACGGACAGTTGCGTTAATAAGATATCCGTTTTGACGGTCGGCGTTACAAGCTGGATGTTGTTCAGACAGTGGACCATGTTGTCTTTGATCGAGAGATTCGTTAAACCCAAATAGCCATTAATTATGGAATATTTCGTAGACGTTAATAGGTAGGATTTTGTTAACAGATGTTTAATCATTTCTAATCCTTCTTTGCGAATTTTACTCCGTTTTACCTTAAAATAATTAACGTTTATTAAACGTTCCTCACAAATTTCTATAGTGCAATATCAAATATTATTATTAAGCAGCTTTAAGGATGGTCAGAACTTGGATAGGTGGCGTTACCACATGCCTCCCATCCAAGTTCTGATCGTGAACGTTTCTTAATTTTTGCAAACTATTGCAATTATATGTATATGCAACCCGGTTGTTTATTAATTTTGTACAAATATTCTTCTTACCTGACAAAACATAGCCCGCCTTAAAACCTCGATATCGCACGAGGTGTTCTGCACGACGAATTCCAAAATGGTTCCCATCAATTCCAGATTATCGGTGCAAACCTTTTTCATCTTCTTTTCAGTCAATTTACTTAAAAGCGTACTTAGTGCCAGTTCGTTTTCAAATTTTTTTTCCTTATCCTGATCGGACTCCTCGATCCTGACAAAATTCTCCACTTTCTCTGCAGTCCATTTCTCCTCCAATTCAGTCTTTAGATCGGTACAATTCTTCGCCCCGCTTTTCGAATTGTAAGATTCAGACATGACACGCTCGGCCGTGCTCTTATCCGCACCATTTTTAATCTCATTGTTCACGTCATCCGTTCCGCTTTTGCTTTCCGATATTTTTCCGTCGGAAGCGCACTTTTTAATGCTAGTCTTGGTGAGATCCTCATTCGATTTGTGTTTATCGATACTCTGCGATTGAATCGTGGCGTTTACTATATCTTCGGGTTTCTGTATGTCCGAAGTGTGCCGACCGCATTTTAAATCTTTGATGACTTTTTTGACCAGCGTTTTGACCCGTGGTTCTTTGTATAAGACGTTGACGTGTTTGTACGCTTCCATTTCAATGCTGATCGCCGGTTTTATTTCGTAAAGGAGGAATCTGCATTTCTCTAATACCGGAATGCATATTTCCTTGTAGCTGCGGTTCTGCTCCTGTCGCATCTTTATCAGGTTCCATTTTGTCGTGTGCACCAATTTTACCATCTCTGCCAACGCTTTCGGGAGCTTTACCACGTTCGGTTGGGCTATATCTAAGGATCAGTTTTAAAAGTATGCTACGGGTTTTTGACGATACTCGAAAAAATTAAGTTTTGTTGACAAAAATTGGGTTTTTAAATTTCTAAAATTGACATTTTAACAATTTCCGATTGAATGAAAACTTGCAAAATGCAAAAAATGTTCTGTAGAAGCATCTAAAAACGTTGGTAAATAATGATCTAATCGACTACTTACATGCATCTAGAATAGGTAATAAAATATATCCGAGTCCTAAATGTTTCAACAAAACAGCAAAAAGGACTCTACCAATCTCCTCTAAGGGATGCTCGAAGGAAAAATCGACGCGGCTCAAAAAGTTATTCTGCTTTGAATGCTGCTCAACTACGGCCAGGAAGGCAATTACATACGAATCCTGATAAATAAAATTAAAATTAAAAACATCTGCCAACATTGACTAAAGAAGAAAAAAAACGACTCATAAAAACTTACAGACAATCGGCTTTCGGCCAGCGCGTTTATAAACAAATTGATCCGATTGATCGGCATGTGACAGTTCTTCAGGATTTTATTGTGCGACACGTTTACGCGCGGCTCGGTAGGAGTGTTCCCCGCCGTCGAATTCGTGCTTCTCGCATCGCCTTTTTCTTCTTCGTAGGGATTCGGAGGTTGCAAGACCTGCAAACCGCCCGTCAAGAATGATGAATTCAACCAATTTTTTGCTTCAATTTCGGCCGGCTGTAAAACAAGGCTCTGCCGCATATGATAAGCATGCAAACCTAAAAGGTAGCCCAGATGGCGTTCCGTATCTAGCAAATTCGATGATACATGCAAACTATCCAACGGTATCGGAGGTAATTCAGTTTCCGGTTGTGAATAATTGCCGACCACATATGTTTCCATCATTTGAAGAGTTGACAGGCTGTGCGGTGTGCTGTTGAACACATGGCTCGCATCCTTGCCGGCATATTTTTGTAATAGTTCCATCAGGCTGGAGTTTTCACACCTACAAAAGTAAGTCTAATTTTAGATTAGATAATATTAACTTGACTAAAATAACTAGTATTTGATGTGTAAACACTAACCATGTTTACACATAATTCTTGAGCACAATGGTACTCAAATGTTATTTTTATTTAATTAATAATACATAACCTAAAATTAGATTTGATTGCAATAAAAAGTAAATCTAATTTTAGCTTAATTAACGTAACTTAAAAAAGCAGAAATCATTTTTATTTACAGGTAAACATTACCTATAATCTTGAATATCGTAAACTTTATTGTTGATGATGACCCAGAGACCTCCGTCGAGATTATGATTGTCCAAATCCGATTTTCTAATAAGAGGTAGATCATCGTGATTTTTATGATAATAGTGGCTGGATCGGGAGTGCAAGATTCCCGGCCACGACACATCGTCCGTATCAGATGCTTCAATGTCCGGCGAGAGTTTGCAGAGTTTGTCCAATGCCGAAAGCAATCCGTCAAATACAAATATCCAATCCATCGAAAACAGAAAATGATCGATTTCCTGTTGCAAAAGTATCATGCAGACAACCAGTTCTGGCAATAAAACGTCTGAAATTATAATAAAAATATATACATTTTTGACGTTACTTTTTTAAATTATATTTATATCAATTTAAATGCTTAACGTGCGTTTACCCGTAATAACTCGGGCAATATATCTTAGTAATAACTAACCAACAATATCTCCTTTTAATATTTGAATGACAAATAAGTAATTTTTCGGACTATGCAGGGCGGCTTCGTACGCCATATTCAAGGTTTGCGAAACGTGCTCCGTTAATTGATATAAATATTTTTTCAGGAGAGATTCAGCCGCCTTCAAACAATCAGCATCATTCATGTAAATCTTGGCAATCAGCAGCCGTTGGAATCGCAGCAGAAGATTCAGGCTGGGCGTGGAAGCGGGTCCGTTTTTTTGCTGGGACAATTTGCTCGACGAATTGAATTCTTGCAGTCTCAATTGAGTAAGGAAACTGCCGTTGCTGAAACGTTAATTTTAAATTATGCATTGTAAATATGCTGAAGCATAAACAGAATGTACCGTAGCAACTGTTTGACGAGATGCAGCAACGGAATCGTGGTGTGGTTGACGGGCGTTTCGAAAGTCTCATCAACATCCGCAAGGTCGGCAATTTCAGCTCTCAATGCTTCGTACAAGGCCGTCTCCAATCCGCCGTCGGCCATCAAACTCCAAACCAGTAGATCGGTCATAAATCTGTGTCCGCAACTAATCAATCCCGGATCTAAACCTACACAAAAAAATGTACTTGCATTAATATAAACATGACCTCAATATAATTTACACATAACAATGTTGCCATATGCCTCACTAAAAACGAAATTTTTTATTCGATAGTGGTTTGAATGTGTTAGTGAGGTTAAGTAAAATTAAATTTTAATAGATAACAAGCAAAATATTTATTGCATGCATATTTTGTATTGCGTGTAACATTTTTAGATAATTTACCTGTGTTCGGTAACAGTGAACTCAAGGTGTGAGCCCGTTCGTTAGCAGTTGGTAACAAAATGCACCAACCGGCTTGCAGTGTGGCCTGCGCGGCCATTTGCACTGTCGAAAGGATCCCGCTGGAACTGGCTAAATGCACGACTCGGGCTTTTAATCCACTTAGCAATTTGCTGCCCGATCCCAATCCCACCGATTTTACATCGATGTTGTTCGTTATTATGCAGTGCAACTGAAAATATTGAATTTTATTTTTTACATTTTAAACTTATTTTTTCCGAGTGAATCAAACCTTAATTAAATATGTACATTTTAAAATAAAGCATTTTATAGGTTATGTTTATCATATTACTTAATTCATTCAGAATGAGTGCCGCACAATATGTCAATGTGGTTCCCGTACCGGTACTACCAGCACATACGCCACATCAAAGCAGCGACTATTCTGAATAAAAAATGTTATACATAACATATAAAAATTATTTAATATATTTTTTAATTTATTTGTAACATTTACCTGTAAAAATAATAAATCACTTAATATACCTGTAAAAGTAATAAATTGAGTGTCGCAATCGCAATGCACTCTTTATCCTGCCCGATCGGTAAATTTGGAACGTTGGGCTGTTTGGAATTCTCGCAGACAACTTCCAATAATTGGTCTAAAAATCTAAAAAAAAGCTATTTTTAAATCCGTCGATTTTTACGCAACAGCTTACCTAAATGTACTTTCGTTGAGATCAATAACAAATGGAATGCGCGTGTTTGGTATCCAGGAACTGTAATCTGACCAAACAAAACTCTGCGTCAGGCCGCAACACACGCCTATCACTTTCTGGCCGTGCAGAGATTCCAGCAGGCACGGTTGCTGAATGAGATTCTCATTGCTATCACATACTTGCATGCACTCGTTCTGGCCCCAACCGTAGACTTCACCCTGATCGGTTAGAGCAAGAACGTGTCCAATTCCCAGACTTAATTGCATTATTTTTTTACCTAAAAAATGAAGACGTAAATTAAATACATTTTAGATCACGCAAACACAAATAACATTTTAGAGGTTATGTTACGCAATAAGTAACATAATTTGGGTTATGTTACTCAATAAGTTAAATAATATAGGTAATGTCATTACTCAATAAGTAACATAAAAAAAAATAAAAACATAGGTAACTCATAATTTTTTTGATAATAAAATTTTACAAATGTTACTTATTGTTATTAATATTAATTTATTGAGTAACATAATCTATAAAATGTTGTTAATATATCAATATTAAACAATAATTTTGATTGCAAAAATATTTACCTTCTAAGCTTTGTATCATTTGTGGATATCTGACGTGTTCATCGGATTCATGTCCTAATCTCCAGCCTTCCCCTTTGCCCCAACTGAACACTTTTCCGTCACGAGATAAAGCCATGCTGAATTGGCACCCACAGTAAACGTCAGTTATATCGACATTCTGAAGCCGCTCTACCAATCTCGGGATTTTCGAACCATCCGATCCACCTCTCCCTATAATTCGAAAAAAATAATTTAATTTATGAAGTAACTAATGCTATATTAACTCTAAAAATGACACCTTATAAAAAAAAAATTGGAAAACCGCGATCCTTACCCAATTTTCCATAATCGCCGTCACCCCAGCTGTAGACACGTCCTTGACTTGTAACACATAATGTATGTGCATCCCCCGATCCGCACGAAACAGAAACAATATGTTGTCCGGATAAGGCAGAAACCATGGTAGGCACAGAGCAATCATCGGAAGTCCCATGTCCCAACCTACCGTAATTGCCACGACCCCATGTATACAACGCACCGTTTGCCGATATCGCAGAGCTAAAAATCATCGTCATCAACAAACAAAAAAATTGTTAGGTTTCTATTACGTACCTGTACGAACCTCCGCACTGCACGTCGATAATATCCTTATCTTTCAGTGCTTCTATTAAAGCGGGCTCATCTTTCGATAAAGTATCGCCATGTCCTAACCTCCCGCCATCCCCGCTTCCCCACGAATAAACCTCCTGATTAATCGTGAGAGCTAGAAAATGCTTACCTTCCGGATGAGCCGCTATCTTAATAACATCTTTATTTCTCAACCCTAAAACAAAATATTATTTTAGGTTAGCGTTTACATTAATTAATTATGGATTGTTTATACCTTCAACGACTTGCAAGCAGGGCGTTTCCGAACATAACTGTATCATGTAAACGTTGCCATTCAAACCTAATGCAAGCAAACGTCGATAAGCGTAGCAAAGCTGGGATATGCTGATGTTGGAAAGCGCCTCGATCGTTTGCGGCCCGACGCCAATGTTCCACGATAAAAAACCCCACGCCATAAACTGCTGACCGTTATAATTTAACACAGACTGCAAGAAAAAAACTTAGATTGAGTTTTTGCAAAAGAAAATAGAAACCTAAATTTGTTTGAATATAACCTCATGGTTTGCCGATTGTCCAAGATCCAAACAAAAAATTTTGAACGTATCCTCACTTTTAACCTATTTTTTTTGGTAATAAGTTAATATCCAAAGAAATTTGTCTAAAGATTTCATTCACTTTTTGCTTTTTAATCTCGAGTAGATTTACAAACTTTATAAAATTACCTTGTTGAAAGACTGCGGAGGAATGTGCGGCTTGGCAAGCCGATCCAAGTGGGCAAGCAACAAGACGGCCGCCTGCCTCAAATCAATGTCGGAAACATCGTCTTCAGGCAGCTCGCAAAATTTTAAATGCATTTGGGTGCAGCTCAGCTCTTCCTCGTCAAGCGTGGCGATGGCCGTCTTGGCGCATTGAACCTGTTCGAAACGCTTCAGAAACAACGTCAAAGGTGCCCTGGCTGTATTGGGCAGGGATCTAAATGCAAATTTAATCGGTAGTACGTCGACACACTACGATTTGTCATTTTACCTATTATCATCGATGTGGGTGCGTTTTTCCCAAAGGTTGAGAAGCAACAGTGCCATTTCTAAAGTGCTAGCAAGGGTCCCCTTCTGCAGTGCGAGTTCTAACAATAAATTCAACGAAGTGTGCTGATCCTCTAGAGGTACGGAATATTGACGAGAGCTATTGACATCGCTGCAAAAAAACATAAAGTTGGCAGTAAAATTAAAAATTGCAGAACGTTATTTAAGCGATGTTTCTCAAAGAGATTGGCATAAATCTTTCGGTAATAAATTTACTAACCCGGTGACAACCTGCCGCAGGAATTTTGAAGACCTCTCGACAACTTCCAGCCAAATCGGGGATACATTAGAATCTTCAAATAAAGTGGCTACGGGTAATAATTGCAAAGCTTCTAACGATTCCAGTAATAGTTCGCTACATAGATCAGTGTCTTCACCTGAAAATTTCAAGGTAATTATATCCACGCAATAGAACGTATACATTTTAAACTGTCGAAATTAGTTTCTATTAATAGTCAACATTTATAATTTGACATTTTAAATGATATTTAATAATTTGAACTATCAAATTTTATCATTTATTTTAAATGTCAAAATTTACAATTTAATTTTACTGTAAAAATTTATAATTTGTTATTTGAACCGTCAACATTTATAATTTGTTATTTGAACTGTCAACATTTATAATTTGTTATTTGAACTGTGAACATTTATAATTTACTGTTACTGTCAAAATGTTTCATCGATCTTAACTGTCGAAAGTTGTTATTTTAACTTATTTTTAAATTTTTTTGAACTGACAAAATTTAAAATTGACTTTTATTGTCAAAATTTCTAATTTCTTATTTGAACTGTCAAAATTTATGATCTATTTTAACTGTTAAAATTTATAATTTGTTATAACTGTCAAAATTTATCATTTATTTTAACTGTCAAAATTTATAATTTGTTNCAAAATATATAATTTGTTATTTAACCTGAGAAAATTTATAATTCAGATAAATTCATTATTTAAACTGTCAAAATATATAATTTAGGTTAGTTTGTCTAAATTTGTCTAATTAGATCCGATCAAGGAAACAAAATAATTACCCAATCGCCAAGCCCGTCTGAGAAAAGCAAAGGAAAAATTCAAGGCGGCCCGCGAGCCGACCCTTGCGAGCCCGATGGTGGGGTCCATGGGGACGGCGGCGGCGTTGATCTTGAGCCTGTTGTTACGCGACGCCGAGTCGACCGCCTTGCCGCAATCGACGCTTGTCTTTTTCGAGACAGCATTGTTGTCGAAATCGTTGGAGTGGGGTGCCCTGTTCACCGCCACAAAGTATCTCTTGTATACAATCAGACGCTGGTGGAGACGCGCCGTCGACAGGCACGTGTTCGCCGAATCCAAACAGAGTTTACGTTGCTCGTCGTTGAGGCTCTGGATCAACGACGACAGTTGCACTTGCGCTTTGAAAAATACAATATTTTTGATTTGTTTCCTATATGTTACATCGCCATTAATAAATTAAAGATCGTAACCTCGGCGCTCGGGCAAGCACTTGAGATGAGACATTAAAAACTATTTTACCCCTGTCACATTCGCATAAGTTTATAAAATGAGCAATTCCTTACTTGGTTGGGGTCCCCACGTCCACGAATTAAGCAGGAATTGCGGCGACGGCAACAAAATTTTGTCATCTTCGTTCTTGTTCGATTCCTCAGCGTCGAGTTTCTGGCACGGCAGGCAATTGCAACCGGAGATCGGGCCGCAAATGCTGTCGCAGCAAGTACAGGTCAGCACCTTCAAAAGAATATTGTTAGCGGTTGGCAGAACATTTACTAAAATTTTACAAAATTTCAATTAAACAATTTTGTTTCAAGTATAAACGTAATATTTTGTAAAATCGTTACCGGAAACACATTTGTTATTGTAAGAATTGTAGTCAAGATATTATTGAAATAATAAAACGTGTTGCCAGGCAACCAGTTAATACTCACCCTCAATCCGCAATAATACTTTCCGAGATCGCCTTTCCTGGCCATAACACCGGCCGAATTGAGCAGGCCGTCCGAAAAAGAACCCGTGAGTTCGCCGTCGGTGATGAGACCGTTCCAAAGCCCGTTGAGACTGTCGTGCGAATGAAAGGCGTTTTGCAAGTCGGTCTTCAGCCATTTCAGATCGAGCCGGGTCTGCGCCCTCAGCTTCGTCTCAATGTGAGACATCACCAATTTGGAATTAACTCATTAATGCTCTGCGGTAATGAAAAAAAATCGACTAACACAAATTGATATCAAAACAGACACCAGATCAAACGATTGGCCGTACATCTACCGATGTTATTATAATTGTTTTTGATTGGATTCAATCAATTTTAATGGGAATTTGCTCACCTAAAAAATAATTTGACGTTTGCACAGCTGCCATATTACGACCAAAACACAACACAAACTTGACGGTGGCGAAACGGTTACGAATTGAAAGCGCCGGTCCAGTTGCCGTCCGTATATACAAATGCGGGGTGCGTTTTCGCGTCGGTTGCAAACGCACACGTGAGTTTGTGTCAGGAATTGTGTTAAAAATAATAAAAAATAAACTCGATTTTCCAGCAGTCATTCGAGCGGCCGAAGAACGCTCGTCCAACCACAGGTGGCGCCACACGTCTCATAACCGATTTAAATAACTAATTAAAGCACAATTTAAGCTTCAATAATGCATTTTTTACAATATCTACCAATTAAATTAATTTTTATAAGTTAAAATTTGATACATACGCTTTATTTAATTAAATACAGCAAATTAAATCAATATAAAGTTCGAAGCAGGCAAGACAGATGGCGTAACTTGCACCAGTTAATTAATTCAAAAATAATTTATTGCTTTAATTGCTATTTTAATGCAGCATTTGATTTAATAACATTAAAAAAATACGTAAAAAATTGTCCGGTTAATTTGCTTATTATTATATTTGGGTGTGTTTGATCGAAAGGGTTCATGCCCCTTCCATTCATTGAACCCTTTTTTATGCAACAAACCCAGACATGTCGCGAATGCAACGATTTTTCAGCTTATATTAAACTTGAAAGTTTGTTTTATCAATGAAAGATGTCTCGGCGATTATTTTTATTTTGTTTTCATGCAAATCTGTAAAATGAAACAAACATTTTATTGTCAAAGTTCGAATTTCCTGGAAACAGAAACAACCAAAGCATTTGAAAAGCATAATTTTATTATATTTTGTTTATCATTTAAGATTTTAATTTATGTTTGGCAATCCTGCGAAATGTTTGTTTAAATTTCATAGCCGCCCGCAAATTAAACATTTTAAACAAAACATTTGCATTGATTTTTATTAGAAATGTGGGTTATGTTTAATTAACAATTAAATTAAACGCGCTGTTATATTATCCACCGACGATTTAATTAATGATATTGATTTGATGCTCACAAAGTGCTTCGTTGAAAACTCTATTTGTTTTATTATTATCTATTAAGTAGCCGTCCGTTTAAAATTGTTGCGAAAGTGATTGAATGCGCATGCGTAAGTATTTCTTCTGCTTATTTTTATACTATTTATGCCTTTTCGGGATTAATCTGGAAATTTTGCGCAAATATAAAAAAATTCCAACCTAATTAATTAATGGGTCCATTTGATTTGCTCAAATTTTAGCAATAAATCGATTTAATTTACAAAGTAGGCTTATGTCAGTATTTCAATGTTCGACAAAAAAGGTTCTGTGATCTACATGTCAGTGCAAAGTGGAGTCACTGCTCTTGTGTATATTGCATTTGTGCGCGTCTACCTGAACCTGTCCAAATCTTTTGTTGATCCACACCAAGTAGAATAATAACGGGGGAGATATAATAGAAGGTTTGCGGAGCATGGAACCTTTGAAAAGTAACAGTGTCGGTGCTCGTTCCAGGTATTGAATTGTTATTGCCCCGCTCGGCGAGCAATTAAAGGAGACCGGATCTTTGTAAATCGGGGTAAATGTAAGTTTATTTATACAAATCATCTTAAATCAAAAGTGCTTTTGTAAAATTGTAATATTCCCTTGTAAGTTTCCAAGTTCCAGAAACACTTTGATGTTTCAACAAAGCTTATTCAAATCCAGTGAAAATGTTGCGCAAATCGTTTTTATAAACCATTTATTGCTTTGCTATCGGGGGAATTTTGTTATTTATGAAGCAAATGGAATTTATACGAATGTCTGGTTTGCACGAGCAAGTGAAACTACGGCAAGTCAAATAGAAGTGCTTACACCATCTGAAAGTACTCTCGGAGAGTGTTTGCACTCCGCAATTTATTTACAAGTACTCTCAGATACCGTAGTTGCAGATAGTATTAATTGGTCATGTGTTTAAACCTTAAACACATAAAAAATGAATTTATGGTTACATTTGTGAAGTTGGTATCGCTGCAGGTTATCCCGGAAACAATGCCATCTTGCAAACCTTAAATAAAGCCATATTGTTTTTTTTTTGTCATTTCGAATTAATTTGAATATATAATTATTAATAAATCATATCGAGCCGTTTTTAAATTTTTGATAATTAGTATAAAAAAGTTAATTTGGGCATATAAAAACTGTAAATTATCATTTTTTTTAAATAATTGTGATCATCTAAAAAAGCGCATTTTAATTATTTAATTTTCTATTGTTGGCAGTAACGAGCATTGTTTTGGTTGTTTTTTGTGTCGGATTATTAATTGTATTTTTTTGTTGTTGTAGGAACAACGATGGTGGCGAGAAGTGCGATTAATTAATCATCAGTTCATATATTGTGGGTATTGCGCGCATCCCGTCGAAATCCATTTCCCACATTTTGTGCCGTCTCTGGTTGGTAGTGAACATTACCGAACACGATTATGCCCGAGCGTAGCCGACCAGATTTCTTTTTAAAGAACACAAGAAATTCGGCCATTTTGCCGAGCGTAGGGAGTGAACAGTTACAAAACAAATTTTTATTGTCGGACGTTTGCGGGCGCGCTTGAAGACAGTTTTGGTCGCCAGTGTTTAGTCGCTGCACGGTGCAATTGTGTCGAGTAAACTAGGGACGTGATTAACGCCGTTTGTGTACCATATGGCGTGTTTACATACGCTCAAACAGGAAATCCGAACACTAGAACAAATTTTCCCAAAAAACCATGATCGGTTTCAGATTGTGTCCGCGAGTGTTGACGAACTGAGTTGTAGATTTATTGGTAAAAATGGTAAAAAATACGAGATACACGCCAATATCACGGTGAGTAATTAAACCCAGCCACTTTTTTTATGTGCACATTTGATCCCCGCGACCAATCCAGTCTAGCCTGGAGAGTTCAATAACAAAAGGCCTCATCCATATTTAGGTTTTTGACATTTAACATATGTCTCATGCACCCTCTTTCAATGCAATCAGCTGAGCCTTCTTATCACAACTGATACCATTTACAAACCTTTGTGAAATTTATTTTTAATTATTACCACCAACAAGGACATATTTGGCAATTGGAATAGCTGTTTCCATTTAACAGTTAACAGTTATGAATGAAATAGGCCAACTGTGATCACTCCATTTGCTACCGAATTACATCGAAACTTGACACTCCAGCCGATGAAGGTCACAATCAATTTTTTGTTTGTAAATATTTGAGCGTCTAACGCACACTCTGCTGATAGTGGCCGCATTCTATTGGAAAAACAAGTGATTGCACTTTTATAAACACTGATTGCCAAGCTGTCGAGGATATTTTTTCAAGCCGATCAAACAGTTATTCGTTGTTTGCCGATTGCATTTTTTTTTATAGCATTGATTGATTGCAATTGAATTTTATTCGAATGATAAGGATTGATTAAAGTTACCCTCGTTGCATTATCTCCAGCTGTAATCCGCTTGGAAAGTATACTAATATTTCGACTTAAATGCTGTCATTAATTTTTTAACAGTTAGGTTATATTATCGGAATTAGGTCAACGAGTAAAATGCAGCCTACAACTTGTTTGTTACACTTTTAAATGATGCTACATTGTTTTTCAAATTGTTTCTGTTTTATTATTAAGATAAAGTATAAATCAACACTTGCATCTAATGTTTATGTTAACATGTAAATAATAATACTGTTGTGCAATAAGTTGACGAAATTTGTGCATTTATATTAAAATGTTTTGGCGTTGGTAGCTGCATATATGAAGAGCAGGGGGCAACAACGCTATTAGTCAGATCTCAAATTTAAAAAAGTTACAATTTTTAAATTAAAATAAGTTGTGAAATATGTTAATAATTTATTATAACATTTATAATTGTTTGTTTTTTGTATGTTGGAGTATCGAAAGAACGTGTAAAAAATCAATTAAAGAGTTCAGATCATGTCAATATTGCATTACTAAAAAAATCCAATTGTGGTTAATAGCATTGTTGCCCTGAATTTTGGAAAAATTGTTCTAACATTCCGTAATTGAAAATTGATATTTTACAGAGCATTCTTTTTCTTTTTAATTAAATTAATAAAAAATTAATTTTAGTAAATCGATGGCTTTGCAATAGAATGCAATATTTTTTGTCGACTTTATACACCAAAAAGTAATCAATATTTTTCGGCAGATTTTCTGCTAAATATGTTTAAAACAATTAAACTATTATTAGTCTTTGCAAACATAATAAAGAAAAAATTGTAAATTAAAATTTTATATCATTTCTCAACATTGCAATAAATCGATTCTTGTTTGCTTGTTTGTTGAATTATTGCACGATTTTTCTTGATGTTTTGTGTTTTTCTTGCAGGAAACATACCCGTCGGTACCGCCCGTCTGGTTTGCAGATTCTGAAGAAACGAGCATAACAAATGCCGTGCAAATACTTAGCAACACAGAAGGACTGGACAACCATGTTTTACATCAGGTCGCGATATTATTAAGGGAACTATGCCGATTACATGCCGTCCCTGAACCGCCCGACGTCGACAGGCTGACCATTCCAAATCATCCACAAATTACCAACAGCAGGTTAGCAAGTTCAATTACGTTAATGGAATTGCGACA
>JARJEC010057003.1:0-18751 GCA_030264575.1 Tachinus sp. AB-2021 | reverse complement strand
TTTAAGTAAAGTTTAAAATGTCTCCTATTTCGGTGTGACCGTGTTTGCTACACAACACTTTACCATAATTTCATAATTGTATCCTATATTGAATGTACAAGATAAGAAAATGTTTTAATATAAATATATATATATATATATATATATATATATATATATATATATATATATTAAAACAATTTTTATGAATAAAATAAAATTATGTTTTAATTTTATTTGAATTGAAATATAAAAACTTCCCGCTCACCCCCTCCCTATTTTAAATATACTGATGTCGCTCATCTGTATAATATAGGTTGGGTTAGGTTAGGTTATGATTCACAACTACCCTGCCACTCATTACACTACGCCCTACGGCCAATGCATACTGTATGTCCCCAATACGATTCACTAACTGCCTGTATACCTATCCCACTTCCCTGAAATGTTTCCAATTTCCTCGCCGCTTTTTTGGACCGACACTTCAATATAAAGGTTTTCAAGTTCAAAAATGTGCGCAAACATGACAGAATTATATTATTACTTATGGTGCATTCAAATTGTGATGTTATAAGTTGTCCACTTCTAGGAGTTGTACACTAAGTTTCGAAATTTATTTCCAACATTTTTATGATTTCAGACAACAAAAAATTAAGTAATTGCAAACAAATTTTAATAAAAATTGTATCAAATTTTTTTGTACTAAAAAAATATTTTTATTTCTCTTTTGTTTATTCTTATTATTATTCTTAGAGTCCGAAAAGAATGTTTTTAAAGTGTTCAAGTATTTAATTAATTAATTATAAATTCTGAGTTTGAATTAGGCGATTTTTGTATATGATCAATGTTGTACATTAAAATTATATGTGTTTAATTGTATACCATGCGTTCGCCGAATTTCCGTACATAGGACAAACGTTCGGCTCTACTCGACCGGGGGAAGAAACCAACGGATACATTCGACTCGCGTGTCGCGACGTATTTAAATGTCGCAAAAATATGGTAATAAATTGATGAGATTATTGTTCAAGTTATCTAAAATAAAACGATTCTCTAAACAAAAATAAAAAGTCTGATATTTTTTAATTTATAAAATACATTAAATTAATAAAAAAATCTTGAACATGCGACTAATTTAATTTAACAAAAATAAACGAAACCATACAAATATAAAAAATAAGCAAAAACTCAAAAATAAATAACACAACAAAATGCGAAAAAATATCGAATTTGGCAAAAATAACCTATTAATAAAACACGTGCATAAGAAGAAAAATCGACAAAAAATAAACAAAATATTCAAAACTAGATTAAGTAGCAAATAAGTAAAACATATATTTTTTAATTGAATAGACCGAGAGAGTCTATTTAATTTAAAATAACGAAAACATTGAATGTAGCAAAAATTTACAAAAATAAGCCGTTGTTTATAATCAAATTTTCTAATAAATATTGATAATAAAATAGTGTGATGCCACACTATGATATATTGTTGAAATATTGAAAGCTTTATTTGCAAAGAAACGATTTTTAAAGAAAATTGTTTAAATGCTGAAATAACAAAAATAACCCGTGCGCATTGAATACTATCGAAATAAATCAGTGAAATGTGCAATGTGTTATAATAGCCCGGATAAAATCGTTGCAGTATGAACTAAAAATCTAGATTATTTGTGGATTCGTGACGGCCATTTTATCCGCAATTCCGGAGTAGCATGAACGGGCTTTTACACTCAGACTTTTCGAACGACCAAGCGTGCACACTTTACAAACAGTCCGACTTTCCGAACGCACCCCTACGGTTAAGGCAATATTACTGCGCTCGGTATTCTGGTCAGAACACACTTTTTACACCAAGCGCACATTGGCCGTTCGGAAATGATGAACAATATTTAACACCATTTACACAAAAATCCGTTCGTTTATTACGGTGTAGTGTAAGCGATGCTTACACTAAACGCCCCACCTCAGGAGTGTGTGCACTAGCGGTATGTGCCTATGTCAGTATGTTTATTTAATTTTCAATTAATCACAAAAAAGTCGGTAACCTACAGTCTTCATTCTTTTTACAGCTATGTATTAATATCAACAATTATTAAAATGTTAATTGCGACATAGTAAAATGTATTTCATTCGATGATGAAATAACAGTGCCTAATTTCAATAAATTACGCACTGTTATTTCAGAAAAATCATTATTTTTAAGTCGTTTTTATTTTTATGTAACTAAATCCTTGTCGGAGTTTATCTATTATGCTAAAATATTGCTGGTGGATATAATTATTAAAAATAAAATTTAATCACAAACGACAAATTTTGATGGCTATTTAATAATTTGATACTAATGTAAACAACAATTTTATTAATTATATTAATACAAATGACAAATTAATCTATATCTATTGTTGCTATAGGTGCGCTTGTACCGTTGCGTTCGTTTATTCCTTTTTACACTACAATACACAGACGCAACGTGACCATTACACCGCACCGAATGGTTTTGTCCGAACGCAGCTATTGGTGTTGCAGTTCTGGCCGCCAACTGCCAAGTGAAGAACAGGCTATTACAATTGCAAGAGGAGAGGGATATGTGTCAGAGTACTCCGAGCATAGATAACCTGACTCCGAGTTGTTAATGTGGATGTGGATATGTGGATACAAGTTGCTGCTGCATTGCACCTGATAAAAGATAAAATTACCTGACTCAAGTTCCTGGATTTGCTGTTACGGCGCGCGGTGCGGGGAAGGGTGCAGTCACATCAAACGGGTCACGACGTGTGTCCAGTCACGTGACTACATTTATTTAGAAATGGCTACTTCGTAGGATGGTCTCTGAAAATCGCTCGCTTACGTTACGATATTGTGAAGAAAATCACGTTTTGTTACCCGAAGTGCGGTCGTATAATAAAGTGCACTGTATATATTGTGAATATTAAAAAAGGTCAGTGTCTATGTGTCGATCGATATCGGTTGATTTTCATCCGCATTTGCTTTGCAATTTTTGTTTAAACATAACCATTTTTCTCCCGTAACACATGTCCAATGTTGCCGCTTTTCTTTTATTTACCAGTGCAATTAATTGTTTGTTTTATTGAAGTACCTATCTATAAAAACATAAATTCAATGTTAATTCCCCTATCTGTAAATACGCAATCTTCTGAATTTTGATTATGTAGTACTATTTGAAATTTAACAAATTTGTCACTTTCCTATCTACATTATTAAAACATAATTACTTTCTATTACTAATTCTGTACTCATTAATTGTGTGTCAATTAATATATATTAATGGTATATTATAAAACTATTAAAAGCATTTCTTATAGCAATTACCACAACAAATTAAATATTTTATCAGTATGTTGGTAACTTAAATAATTTTCAATGGGAATGTTATTAATTTTATAGTGATTTTATTTAATCGGTATATGTAATTAACGTATAAGGTTATTTTGACTTTACTGTAGAATATATCGGAAACTAGAAAATACTAGAAGAAATCTGATAAAATTATGTAGACAGAATTATGAAAGATGAGTATAATTATGAGCATGATGCCATGAATACAAGATATGTCCTTGCACATCTATCGCTCCGATGTGACGTCATGTAGAGATACGGACTTGTTTATGAAGAGCGGGTTTATATGCATTACCCTGTGGTTATCATTAAAACGCCTGATTTTGTGTAGTGTTTGTCTTAGTTGAAGCTGCTATAAAATTACAAAATTATTATAATTAGTTAGTTCAACATGGTTTAGCATGCTATATTTAATTGCAGCAGCTATAACAGCAAAGAAAGTGGTATTTACAATGGAAAATAATAGCATTTTTATTCATTCTTAAAGATAAAAATATTTGATTAGAATGGACAAACAAATGTAAAAGTAAGGATCATTTTAATGAAGATACCGCCCAAATATGTTGATTGATCAATACATTTCACTAACAATGACAAATAAAATATCGCATTATGAACTATTTGCCATTTGTAAAAAATTAAATATTAGTGCAATTCCCTTATTAAATTCATTCATTATTATTATTGAACAATATTGATAGAATTCAGTTTAAATGTTCTTATGTAATTTTTGGGGATATTTAAAACTGCTTTTGGCTGTCCCAAAAAGTATTGTTAATCTTTAATCTTTTTAAATGCTTTTTATACCCATAATGTAATCTATTCTAATGTATTTTATAATTTCTCTAATAACGCTAATAACTCCTTCCGCTTCAACGAGTTTTGTTTTTTATTTCAATTAAGTCGGTTTTTTTGTTAATTCACTTCTGTAACGACTGATGAAGATTGAAGTTGAGTTGAAACTGCAGTCACGGTGTGACTAAATAAATCGTGATATGAAAACATAGTAGTTTTACTTTTAATCTTGTATTATGAATTATCACATAGTAATGGTTAATTCTATCAATTTACAGTTTTAGAATAGTTTAAATCAGAACCTATATCTGGAGCAAACATTAAAGTTTATCGAATCGACAGCTTTTTTGCACTGTAGTAAATAATAATTTATTGAAAACATGATAATTTAAAAGACATGCATACGTTTTGGCCTCAACTGCAGCCTCAGCACTAATAGGAATTAACAAATATATAAATAACGGGATCTGGACATAAACCATCACACTATTAGCTATGAATGTCCAACCTATAATAGGAAACTAACAAAAGAAAAATGTTAAATCATATTAACAATTAAAAACTATAAAAGAAGTACTGATGAAGAAAATAATAACTAGATTGTTGCATCAAAATGTGCAGTGTATAGGAAATAGTGTACTCCAATTAGAACACCTGATTGATGATACACATGTCGTATAATATCATTAACTGAACATTGGAAAGAAGAACAAGAACTAGAAGCCTATAAGCTAGTGAATTTTATTATTTCAAGTTTTTGTAGAAGCAGAGGATCTCATGGTGAATGTGCTATATATTGTAAATCAAATTATAGAAGTAAGTTATGATCTAAATAATCTTTTCATGGTCAACATTATTGTATGTTCTGTGGCAGATATAATTATTAATATTCATTTTGTAGTTTTATAAGTAAAATTCTATTTGTTTTCTTTTTATATATTTATATGAAAATGATATTCATATCGAAACCGGTCTGTTAATAATAATAAATACATATATAAAAAAATAACAAATAGAATTTTACTTATAAAACTACAAAATGAATATTAACAAATTCTATAAAATAAAAGAAAAAATATAAAATAATTATTAATGATAACTCATATGCAGTTATTACAATATATAGACCACCAGAACCCAAAATATAGAGATAGCAACAATGATTAAGGATTTTTAAATTTGTGCCAAAAAAATCTAGAGATTTTATAATGTTTATCTTTTTCCAGGTGTGTGATAATTAATTATATGACTACAGTGAAATTTCTAGTTGCGGGCACCTCCAATAAGCGGGCAACTCGTATAAGCGGACAAAATCAGTTGCACCGTCTGTCCGCTTAACAAAGATTTCACTGTAATTACAAAATAGTATTTAAATTTAATGTGTTGCGGGTGGTTACGTTTATTTCTTTTTTATTTATTAGATAAATATATCTTTTAAGTTTTATTTCACATTAGGTAAAAATTGTGTGACTAAATGTTGCGATTTGAGTTGGAATAAATAATAATTTATTTTAATAATAATAAATTTATTTAATTCTAATACATTTTTATTTTATTAAGAATATCATTATCTATATCTAATATAACCTTCTCTAATAGTATCGATCATAGGTGAAATATGGACTTATTTAGAACAATGATAATAATTTAGTGTTTCAAAATAGCAAAGCGTACATTTCGAAGAGTATAATTCTAAGCTTTGTAATTGTATTAGTAAATTATTTATTAGTCTGTTAAATTCATTATTTTATTTTTTAGGAATTTTTTCTGGTATCCGGCAGATCCAACCAATTTTTCTAAGATTTGGTTCCCACCAGATCCGATTTTTTTTCTAAATAAACAAAAATATAATAAAAACGTAAAAACAACATATATTAATAAAATACATACAAAAAAAAACGTAAAAGTGAACAATCTGAAAATATGAATTAAAAAAATTCAAAAATATTAGAATTTTAATATTTAAAAAAATAATTTAAGTAAAATTTCCAGTAATGAACAATACAGTTTTTCTGAAAACAACTATTATTTTTTGTAAGATGTTTTTTCTTCAATTTTTTCTTTATTTGTTAATATTGGTTTATTATAAGACACCACACCACATTCGAATTTCACGTAGTGGTTTTAGCGTCAATACATTGTAAATGTACGTGATGTACTGATTATGAAATGGAAGTGACAAGACACCTTCGTATTAGCCATGTGTAGATGCCTGCTGTTAAGGCCGTGCTAGTGCCAACGATATACACTTGAACTAAAGCCGCAAAATGTACATAGGACGTGAAAATGATTTCCACAAAAAAATTTGCGAATTGACACAAAATGTCTTCTAATGTCCAAATATGGCGAATTAACAAAAACGTAGTGACTTCTGAAAATGGAAGTCGGTACTTTATATATGAAGTCACTACATATTGAGCATATCTATTTTAAAAGTGAGTACTTACCCTATATATATATATATATATATATATATATATATATATATATATATATATATATATATATTATATATGTATATATAGATTTGTTTAACTGTCTATACAGACCCATTTTGCTACGTTCCACCGTCACTCCCGGACCAAAATTTACGTTAACAAACTCGTTGTCGGGTCTGGGAATATTTCAATGCATTTTTGTCATCTATGAGTGTAATATAGTTATAGATAAAATTTTACTGGTAAAGTCGATTTAATATATTCACATACACAACTTTAGTTCAACAAATTAACGTGTCATAAGTTTGTGTATAAAATTTTATGTCAAGGCCAGACCAGAAACGTTCTACTGACGTTAACAGAGCATTTATTCGGCAACGCTGCAGTAAATAATTTTATTTGCTTAGAAATCTTTAACATGGGGTTATAAACATCAACAGGTATACACTAATAGCGTTGTAGACTTAATTGCAATATTCTGCATCATGCAATGATTCCAATTTTTCTTAGTGCTTATTAATTTTCAAAATACAACATTTACAATTTTACAAAATAATTTCACAGTGTTAACTAGATTCTGTAAAAATTTCATGTTTTTTTTCTAAAACTGTAACCCCCATTAATTAATAACTTTTTTAAATATCATGCAAATTAAATAATGTTAAAAAATATTAACTTTTAAAATACAATCATCTATGATTTTCCAAAATAAATTTATACTTATTTACTTAATTCTGTGAAAATTTCATATTGTTTCTTCCAAAATCGCAACCTCTATTAATTAATAACTGTTTTTAATATCAAGATTTTAAATAAAGGTAAAAAATCTTAAATTACAAACTACAATATCAACAGTGAATAATTCCATCTGTAAACTAAATTCTGTGACAAATTCATATTTTTTCTCTAAAAACTGCAACCCTATTGAATAATTAACTATTAATTTTACTCAATTTAAATTATGTTAAAAAATATTAAATCACAAATTACAACATCTACAATTTAACAAAATAATTCTACATGTGTAAACTTAATTCTGTAAAAATGTCATATTTATTTCTCAAAAACTGCAAACCCCATTGATTAATAAGTATACTTATAATATTATGCAAGTTAGATAATGTTAAAAAAATTAAATTTCAATAAACAACATCTACAATTTTGCAAAATATTTCCACGTGTTTAAAACTAATTCTGTGAAAATTTCATATTTGTTTTTCTCTAAACTGCAACCCTTATTAATCAACTATGCTTGTAACATTGTGTAATTGAAACTATATTAATAACAATAGATATTAAAATACAAATATAAAATATCTACAGCTTCACAAATTAATTTCACATAGTATAAATGTTCTCTAAAAAAATCATATTTTGTCTTAAAAACTGCAACCCTTTTTAATTAAATAACTATGCATTTAACATCCTGCAATTGAAATTATGTTAAAAAATATTTAATTTCGGAATGCAACTAATACAATTTTGTATAACAATTCCAAATATATGTAAACTTGATTTTCAGCAAAGGTTATTTTTCATTTCTCAAAACTGTAACCTCTATTTATCAATAAGCTATGTTTTTCAGATAGTGCAAATTTATATTATATTGAATATAAAAAATTAAATATTTACATTTTTACATAATAATTTTACATGTTTCAACTTGATTCTGTTACTTATTTTCAAATAAGCAACCCTGTGGTTATATATAATATAATATATAGATTTATTTGACCGTTTATATTGACCAATTTTGCTACGTTCTACCGATTCCGGACCAAAATTTACGTTGCCAAACCTGCCTTCGGATGATGATTGATTTATTATCTTGGATTCCTTATTTATGAATTTAATAACGCTTAGATGTTATTGTTTCTTTAAATTGCTTGATTATTTAACTATGCATTCAACATTGCACAAATTAAATTATGTCGAGAATAATAACGCAAAAATTGGCGTAAAATCACATCTAAAATGCGTGCTGATAAATGAAAATAATTGTATTATCACGACAAAATTAGCAACGTATAATTGGCAATAAGAAACATCCGTCGTAGCAAATTCAAATGATATTTGTCATATCTAACCAATTATATTCAATATGAATTAAATAATAAATAATCGGTTTAAATCGAAAAATTATATTACCATAGCAAATATAATCTCAACATTCGTTTATTTATATTTTTTTTATAAATGAAACTCACTACAATACAACTTGTGCTGCGTACTGGTTATATTATCATCGTATGGTACTAGAATTCGGGCTTATATAAAAAAAATAATTTTCAAAATAAAATAATAAAATTTAAATATGTGGACTAAAATGCATAATTAATACTTTTAAAAAGTATCCTTGTTATATGTGATGGTCTAAAACACAAAAACATTTCCATTGTCATTTATTATAAATCAGTTATTGCAATAGTATTTTTTAATGTACTAATTTTAAACTTCAAACAATTAAAGCTTTTAAATCCCACGCAACACATATTAATTTCAATAAAAGCATAAACAGGTGGACTGGTCTCAAAAAAATGGTGTAATAATAACAATACATAGATATTTATATTTATTATGAATAAATATGCGGCCTCTGAGCGTTTTAATTACCCACTGGGAAATGCACCTGGCACCCGCCACCACAGATCTTCCAATCTAAACTTCGTTTTTGAATTCATATTTGTGAAAATACCCGTCCTTTCACTAGACAACAATGTAGAGGAGACGTTGGTTGGACATATTGACAAAATATGGGTTTCAATAGTCCGTTTTACATTGCGGAATCAATAGCGACTATTTAATATATCTTAATTTTAAAAATTATTACCTCTCTTGGGTTACCTCTAGTGTGCTAATTGAGCTATTCACAGTTTTGTGGGTCTGAGTTGGTCTGATGAATAAATTGGGTTTGCTAACGTCAGTTGAATAAATATATATATGTATATGTATATGTAGTATGTATAACAAAAATAATACATTACGGATAATTAGGTTAATCCTAATTATCCGTAATAAGTTCAAAAAATATATAGGACACAAGTATACAAACAGATTAAAATGTTGGGTTAATAATAATTACAAAGATTAGATTAAACATGGCAAACAATAATTTTAAAAACGGTGAGGGGGGGATTAGAATAGCAATTATTTAATGAGATTAATAAGGATGTGTTCTAGTTTAAACACACTGCATGTTTTATTATATTTTCTTTTGCTTCATATTTGTTTCTATTACCTTATTATGATAACCAGATAATTGATAGAAACTAGTTTGGTTTAATAAATAATTTTTGTGATAAGATATATTATATATATATATATATATATATATATATATATATAAAGTTGTTTTATTTATTAAAATGCACTTTCACATAGTAAAGGCTACCATCATTCAATAAATAATTTTAATTTTAAAAATAACTTGTGTTTTAAATCATTTTAATTTTAAAAATGGTTTTGACTTAAGACTTAAATCATTTTAAAAATGACAGCTCTGATTAATATTGACGCAAAGATGTTTTGGTTTTTGATATAAATATAGAGCAACAACAACGATGTTTTTATCGATCATGTATGCATTAATAATGTATGGTAGCATGGAAATTGTTTGACTATTACCGGTATAATAATATATGTATCTCTATGTAGTATCGCTAGATTCTCAACATGTATTTCAGTGACGTGGCCTTGGGCGAAATTCTCATATAAGAATGTGTACCGTGCGCACAAGAAAGTTACGCATTAATTAATCTGACAACACTGCTAATGCACGGTACAAAACTTTACTTAACTAAACGGCATCTGCGACATCTAGTAACAAATACTTTAACAATTGATGCATTAATTCGGTTGTGCCCTCCTACCCGCATTATTTGCATGTTAGAAAAGTGTGGTTGATGGGAGCAGTCCAGAGTCCCCCTCTTAAACATTATCGTAGTGGAATACTAATTTATTTTTTATAAAATATATTGTGCAACATATGTTTAGTTTGTTTTTTAATAATATATATCCCGCTTTTAATTTATATTTGTTCCACCTCATAGAAAAAACCCACCTAGTGAATTTTCATATTTACATATTACCACAAGAGCATAATTTTTGTTGTCTATTAATCAATCCTTAATCATTCTTGCTATCCCTGTAAGTGTATTTTTGGAAGTTCTAAATAATATATTAGATTGTTTATTTATTTTAAAACTTTATCATTTCAGGTGATTTTAACATAGGTATTTTAATACATAATGAATACACTGAAGCTGTTTTAAATTTATTACGTTCCTACAATTTAAGTCTATTAGTTCATGCATCAACTAGAAGTACATAAAATACACAAGCTTGTGTTGTTAATATAGTTTCAAACTGTAGTTGTAATGATGTAAAAATAATAAACAGCAATACATCTGACCATTCTGCACAATTAATTCAATTTGAAGCAAGTAAAACTAAAATTTGTTATAAAGAAATACGTGTTTTTTTAGACGCATTCAAAGAACATATCTAACAATTTCCAATATACCAATTGCAAGTAAATGCAATATGGGATGTTTTCTTTCAATTATAACTATCAAAATTTAAATTTTTTTCAAAAAAGCATGTGGAACATAGTAAAAATTCTTCAAACATTGGCAAAGATAGAAAAGCATTAAAATTTAACAAAATTAAAATATATTACTGAAATTGTAGATCGTTTCAAAGATTATTTTACAAATATAGGACTACTCTAACAAATTATCTTCGTTCACCGTATTTTAGGACAAAGTTTAGCAAATGGTTGCGTGATTCAATATTTTTATTTATATTTTATTTAATTGTTAATATAATTATATGAATGTGTCGAAATTAATTGTGTTATGATAAAGATAAGTTAAATTAAATATTTGACTTTGATTTTTAGTAAGATTTTAATTATTTATTATTTTTCAGAATAAAAATAAATGATTTTTCCCAAAATAATAATAGAAGGAATAGACATTATTAATTTTAATAACAGAATAATAATTTAATTATATTTTACTGAATATATACCAAATAATCAACAATGAATGATAAACAATATACTTGTTATATTAACCAACAACAAAAAAATCAATATACAGATTTGATATCTGCTTCCTGCAAAATAGAAACAAGATTAAATTAAATTGTAGACAAAATATTTAGAAATAGAATTAAATTACCCAGAAGGGATTATTCAGACTTAATCTGTTATTGTGAAATGTCTTTTTTCCTATAAGTGGCAATCCTTGGTTATTAAATTGATGGTAATATTTGGCAGCTCCCCAGACTGTTTGCTAATATTAGGATTATTACAATAATTATTAACAGTAAAAGTACAACATACATTATGTGACCGAATAAGTGCTGTTATGAAAATGCAACGGCTAAACTATAACAAGAATAAAGCCTAATCTTGAACATAGGGTGCAGAGTATTATTATGAAAGTAAATGAAGAAGTTATAACATCTAAAAAGATTAATGTAGCCATGGCTGTTACACAAGGAAGTATACTTGGTTTGCTATTGTTTGTTATGTATGTGAATGACCTCTCAGTTATTATGAAAAATGACATACATTATATCACAAAGTATGCAAACCATGACTTGGTATTAATTTTATGAATAAAAGTAATAAAATAATAAGCTCAGAAAACTTTATGATATTTTCAAAACAAAAATTTATTTTATATTTTTGTTTAAATACAAATTTTCATTTTTGTCTTATGAATTATGCTGATCACCCTGTATACACGGTAATTCTGGGACGCCTTTTTTCTTTATTGGAGGTTTTAGAATAAAACGCTTACAAACATTATTTTCCATGTAGGTACTTTTTAATAACAGAAACAAATATTTTTTATGAAACTAGGTTTACTTGATACTGCTATCAATTTCTGTTTTTCAAATGATGAGAACCTAAATTTTTTCTGGTAAATAAATCTAGGTTTTTTTCGCTTTCAAACGATGTATAAATTTCCATATCAATTATTTGAAAAAAATCGAGAAAAGTAAGATTAAAATATTGAATATTGAGGTACTCGTCGTTGACAGGAGTATAAAAATTAATTTGATATCGTTTTTATAAACAGTTACAATTGTTTAGTGTCCCACCGAAACTCGATTTTTAGCCCAAACCGAAACCATACTCGAATATTCAGCTCCTCTTCTAGTTTTGGCAGAAACCCTAACTGAAACTTTTGTAGTTAAGTTAATATTAAATTACATTGACATTAAAAAAACACTAGAGGGTATCTAGTGTTTTTCCTAGTTTTATAACAGACTATTTGACTAGATTAAATAATTATAAAAGACTTCAATTAGGAGTTACTTCATTTTTAGTATCTAATGTAGATAGGTACAAAATTATTTAGAAAGTAACCGGTAAAACTAAAACTTATATTAACATTTAAGTGTTTAGTTGTCTATCAAAACACGATCAAATAAATAAGACAAAAACTTGCAAAACTCGCCTATTTCTATAAACAAAATACATAAAGAAACGAATTAAATGAAAAAAAAAACATTACCAGAAAAAACGAGAATAAAAATAAAATAATCTTTTCAAGAAGTATTTTTTAACAATAGTTTTAGCCGAGCTAAAGTTTTTGCCTATGTTTGGCTGAAACCAAAACTGTGGCCGAAATCAGCAAAAAGGCCGAAAACGAAACTTTCGGCTGGACACAACAATTATTGTTGAAAGACTCAGAGTCGGGTTTTGAGAGTCGATTGGCTAAACATTCTGGCTTCTACGACAGACCTACCCATCTTAACCGGCCCTCCCACTGATTGACATATCTACCTACCCACTGAATCACTGTGTTTTTTAGTTAGTAAGTACTATTGGTTTATTTAGTGTCTCCAATGTATAAAACAGAGTGAGTTTAAGCTATACAGACAATTTATTTATATAGATATATTTATTTTAGTTTATTGGTTTACTTGACATAAGTAAATATTAAGAAGAGATTAGTTTCTTTGTACACTTGCTTATTTTTTAGTAATGTTTTTAATTTTATGAATAAAATTAAGGCTTAATATAATATCGGATTAAAATTAATTGTCACAAAATTTAACTTAATTTGAAGAATCTATCGCCAGATAGCAACAGCAAATGCTTTCTAGATGTATGTTGATTTTTAGACACAGTATTGTAAGGAATGGAATGCGGCAAAAACTGCAAAAAGCATTGGGCAGTTGCAGATATTTATTGGAAAAACTAATTAAGTTTGTATAATAAAATACAACTATACATCTGTTGTAACAAAACTACAACTACTTGTTCTTTCAAACTACTCAAACCTACATAACTTTGCGTCTAGACCTCTTTCGATATAATTTAAAGACTATATTTTAAATCAAGATTAGTTAAAATTAGTGTAAAAATTTCAAAGCTCTTTCATTAGCCACGACTGAGCCAACCCTCTATAAAATATCTGGACGACAAAAAATTATTATAATACGTGATTATTTGTAGGTGAATTTGTTAACATAATATGAAGAAACTTTTGCGACCTGCTCTGTGAGACTGGTGAAAGGTTAAAAATCTCAAATGCATGTGCAAAAATTGCATGAATCAAATAGATGTCTAAACAGCAGTGTTAGTGTTTAATTTTAATTTCAAAAATGTATTTTGTTAAAGTTATATTAAAATTGGTGGTAACATAGGCTAAAAATAGGAATTATACCATAGACAAATATATTGAACTAGTCTTTACATGTCTGAAACTGTTTCAGAGCGCTGGAAGCGATGGGGCGAAGTACAAAATTAGAGCGAGTGGACGGGATGAGATATTAAAAATATATTAAATTATTTTCTATGTTGATAGTTTTTATACCTATTAAAAATACGTTAGTTATAATGCGTTTATTAATACACATATAAACAATATCAATATTCTCGTTAAGCGAACACTGACGGTGTAACTGATTTTGTCCGCTTGTTGGAGGTAGGTAGAAATAAATACATAAATGTATGTTGGTGCATTTTAAACTGTCCGGTTATGGAAGTTGTCCGCTTATTGGAGGTGTCCGCAACTAGAGATTTCACTCTACTAAATAAAATAAAAATCCAAAATTTACTTCAACTTTTTAATTAAATTTATAAAAAGAATTTCATTTTTACATTGTTTTATTTAATCATACTAAAAGAAATCACATTGTGTGTGTAAAAATTATCAATTTTTTTATTTTAATATCTATAATTTTATAATTCTACATTTTATTATCTAAAATTGCATTGCATTGATTAACTCTCATTTTGAAATAAAACATCTACAATTTTTACATAATAATTCGATATGTGGCAACTTGATACTGTGAAAATTTGATAAAATTTTCTTATGAAGTTCTAGAAATAAAAATGTGAAGCCAATAAGTTTAAAATTCGCATTATGTTTTTCTTAAAATTTTCTTACTTTAAGCAACATTGTAACTTTACAAATAAAATAGTTACTTATCTTTCGCCAGCAATCCATTAATTTAAATCATTTTTACACGTAAATTCCCATAAGACAGTGTTGCAATTACAGCAGAACTCTCATTGGATATGTATATCTAAGTTAGATAAGTAGTAAAATTTTGTTTGAAATATTTTTTTTTTGTTTTTTTGAGAATCTCTAACATTAATAGAGTCTTGAATAAATAAATTACAATCATTATTACTGCTATTTGTTTATAAATAATTTTTTTAACTTATTGCTTTATTAGCACCACTGTCAGTTAAATACGTCAGTTGCTTAACTTACAATTAATTTTAACATTAAAAAAAATAACTTACATTACACCAGCAATGTATTTATGCAAGCGATTGAAGTTTTAAACATAGAATGTTGTGTAGCATTTATGCAGGGAGTTGTAAGGATGCACATGGGCGTATTTACATTGAGATACTAACAAGAACATAACAAAATGGATAAACAGGTAGCAACTTTTTTGGTTTTAATGTAGTTTGAAATCAGAATTGCAGTAGCATGAGCGTTTACATGGCATGCGCACTTTTCTGTACTTATTTAAATTTCTATGTTTACAATTAAAACTGCTGCATACAACCAACATTATTTAATCATAGGATGGTTTCGACCTCTACTGTGTGGTACTTCATTATTAGAAATATATAAAACAAAAATTACTATGTTTTTTAAACACAAAAACTCATTTTGACTTATGAATGTCATTATCAAGTAGCTAACAGTTATAGAAAAATACATTTATATAGACAAATATACAATTAAAAACAGTTTAGTGAGTGTGCTCGTAATGAGTGTCAAAATTGACATCAGTTGTGCATGATGTCACGTTGGGAAATCGCTCGTCTCAGGCTTTATAATATTTTATAAAAGATTATTATGTATTTAATTTATTTTGTATACATTATTTTAGGTAAACCTAACAATTATTATATTTGATGTTATTACTTATCATCAATATTCCATTATTTAATCCTCTACTAAATCTATTTTCATAAAACTGAATCCAGAATTATTATTAAATATTTCTATCAAGGCTACAAATAAAAAAGTTTATTTGTTATTAATTTAGTTGAATTTTAATAGTCAAATATTATATTTATTTTTATTATATTGTCTATTACCTCTAATAAACAGTTAAAAATCACAAATTTAATTTTTTTATGTTCACTTGAATTTGAATTTTATTCAGTTAAAAAACTAGGTAGTCGAATCATAAAGAAACATTTATAAACGTTAACCTTTTGAGTATTTCTGTAACAAATTTCATTAGTATAAAGTACATTTTGCATATAAGAGTAACTGTTGAAGCTGTTGTAAGCACAGCATAGTATCCTAACACCATGATGTAAACTAAAAATTAACAAATTTTTGACATTAAAATCAAAATAGTTGTACATATGTAATTAAAAACAATATGTTATCAGAAAATAATATTAAAAATAAAATTGTATATTACAAAGCTGTCATAGTACCAGTGGTACTACAGATTTTAATCAATTTTGAATCTATAACTCAAATCTTTTGATTTAAATCTTTTTAAGTTTACAAGATTTAAATCAAATAAAATGATTTAAATCAAATTAAAATGATTTAAGCCAAACAAAATTATTTAAATCGAATGGAAACAATTTAAATTAAATAAAACTTAAATCAACAAGTTACACTTTATCTACATGCAATTTTTTAGTTGTTTTTTTATATTAATAATTTAAATTATTAATAAAAATGACTTAATGCTCTTAAATCATCTTTGTTTTACCATTGATTTATGATAATGTATAGGGTGATTTAATCCCCACTTTGAGTATAATGCAATGGAATAACCTTAAGTCAAAACATTAGGCAAAGGTTAAAATTTTAAATGGTAGTGATGCAAATAGTCACAAATTATTTAATATTCTTTCAACTTTTTGTGTTTATAAGAGCAAATTAAAATTAAAAAAAAAACTTTGAACAAGTACACATCAAATTTATTCTAGTTTTACTATAACATATTTTTAAATTTTTCTTGTGATTTTGACTTAGATTATTAATTTTCCATTAATGTTCAATATCATTTTTTTGCCACTAAATTTCCAACGAACCGGCAACGCCGCCGGTAAACATGACCTTGAATTTCTAACAAATTGTGTTGGTAATCATAAATTTTAGATATTTGCCTGCATTGTTATTGTTTTTTCAATTGCAATATTTAATTTGCAGAAAATAGAAACAGCAATGGCACTCTGGGCTAAAGCACAGCTGTTGCCTCAAGACATATTTCAACAAGTAAGGGCCATCTATGGAGATCATTTCCCAATCGAAGTAAGACATTGCTTAGCTGAATGGATTGAAGAAAAATTTTGGTGAGAATATATCTATTTACTACATATATTATTTAACTTGTGCATTTAAATAAAATATAGATGCTATTTATTGAAAAGTAAAGAAAAATGTTTACAAGTATTATTAGCCTTGAGAGTTGGCTTACTGGAAAACATAATTTTTTTAAATTTCATTTATCTATTTTTCTTATGGATTGGTGAAACAAATATCATCATATCATGTTTTGGACTGATTTTATCATTTGTTTTCTAAGTTATGTGAAATTTGAGTAGATGTTTCAGATATTGAGGTGCAAAATTCAACAAATCACATTTTTTTAAAAAACAATTCTATTCATAATTTAAAATAAGTCTGGCCTTATGCATTTTAATTCACCTAGCTCAATCGGCACATAATCTATATATATATATATATATATAAAAGTGGATGTAAGTGGGTATGATTAGAATGGGCATCTAAACCGCTCAACCGATTTTGATCAAATTTTCTGGAAAACTTTAACATAGCTTAGGGAGTAATCCTGTAAAGTTTTGTGTTGATTGGATAATTTTATTGGGAAAGCGTAGAAAGAGAGAGAAGAGAAGATGTAACAATCGATGAGTGGAATTGAGATGGAGCTATAGTCAAGTGCGCTACCATCAATTTTACATTCAATTCGAATTTGACAAATTAATTATTAATTGTCATTGTCAGATACATAATAACCTCACTAATGTATATAAATTGAATTAATCAATTGTGAGTGGTGAGTGGTAAATAAAAACAAAAAATATTAGATATCAATGTCTATCATGTTAATTTGATACACATACAATAATTTATAATGTAAATTTAATTAAAAAAATAATGTCGGGTATTGATAATTGAAATATTTCCATAAATCTAAATAAATGAATATAGAAATTTATTACTGTAATTACAACAAATTTGAATTTGTACTTAAGCTACGTTGCATTCTAAGAATATGTTAATTGTAATTGCCAAAAAGCTCATAATTATATTGAACGTAGGAATGGGACATCGAAGAGGACTATCGATGTTGACATCGATATTGACCATTGATGGCTATAAAACATTCAGTGTAAAATATAAATGTTAGTAAACATGGATAGTACATCAATACTATAATAGAATTAATAGTATTTTTATTTATATGTTAAATTACTTGTGTATGCAAAAAAGCAAAAAAAATTATATTGCAAATGTTGTAGAAATACTACGCAATTCGATTAGGAAAAAAAGGGTAGCATTATAATGTTACCATCCACATTTATTTAACGCACTCAAGCGGAAGACGATACAATATTTTGTGTGCGTATGTACAATCAATATGATTAAACACGAGTTTCTCTTACATTAACTTGAAAATATGAAAAAAAAATA
>JARJEC010056990.1:0-13584 GCA_030264575.1 Tachinus sp. AB-2021 | reverse complement strand
TTAGCTCTACAAACTTAAGTAATTTACTTTATTGGTCACATCTAACTAATTCAAGAGGACGTTCATCCTTGGAGTAAATTGGAATGATGTTGATTCACTTCCGTGACTTTATATATCTAGAGGACTAAAGGTCGCTGGGTTGCAATAATAAACTATATAAAAGTCAATAAAGTTAATAAAATGTGATAACTTGCAACTTTTATAAAACTTTATTGAATTGCTTTATAATGAATACCGAAAACATAACTCCTAATATCTTTAATACTACAAACATTTGCTCATTATGGAGCAATTAAATGTATGCACATAGCAAAGCTGCTTAATTAATTGAATGTAAAGTCCACAAACAAGTTGTTCTGCTTTGAAACCCCAATTAATTAGTATGTTATTAGAAACTAATAATGCTATATATATATATATATATATATATATATATATATATATATATATATATATATGAAAATCCTGAATTGATATGATAAATACAAATTCTAGAAGGCAACATCTTCTATTTTTTTGTATGTGGGTACAGTGAAACATTTCCATTCCTCATGCAGATATGGAGCCATGGTTTCATTCTATATCATGTTACCTAACAGATTTCAAGACAATATGTTATTTTTTTTGGCATACGTGGTTCACACCACGTCACTCTTTGCGATGGCTAAAATGCACCAATTAAAGTTCAAATTGCTTCCTCACCCACCATATTCACCAGATTTAGATCCGTTCGGCTTCCATCTGCTTCTAAATTTTAAAAATTGGCTCCGTGAACAAAAAATTACCACCGATAATGAAGTCATCGACGCCGTAACTGACTATTTTAAAGCCTGGGGGTTACCTTAAGTACAAACTCGCTCTGAATTGGAGAGGGGTTAGTTTGGTGGGAACTGTAAAATCTTTATAAACCTCTTTTTTTATTGTAAATTTTGCTTATATGGGATAAAACACGTAACTTTTGTATTTAACACTTTTCTAGTTGCGTTATAGATGACACTATAAACGGTTTTAAAACTCAATTGTCTTTTCTAGATTACAGCGCTATCACTGAACAAGAAAAGTGATAAGTACAAAAGTTGTTTACTTTTGGTAGAATCCAAACTTGCAATAGGAAATGGGGGTTCCCATTTAAGATGCCAAAGTTACCCATAGACCACCTTCCGGAAGGTGGTAAAAAATTAGGTTTAGTACCATTGGATAGCTTTTTAAAAGGTATTATAAAACGTCACATTTGTTTTTGCGATCAGATGAGTATTTCTCGATATTTGACACGGGCGGGACTTTCTGGACAATTGGTAATATTAGTGTAATATAAAAAGGGTATCTATAAATGTTTGGGATTTATGTAAATATGTAATATATTTTTGTACCGTTCTATTCAAATTAGTCTTGTGTGGAAATAAAGTTGCCTATCATTTAAACACATTTGAATTGTAATGCGGACAGCCGGCCGGAAGTTACCACTGCCAGCATATTTTGAAAATAATATTTTTATAACCGAGCTCTCCAGCTGTGTTTGCTTGACTGTTATTAGTCGGTGCACAATTTAAAAAAAAACGGCAAAAGTGAACTGAAGTGATTTCATAATCCCAGACATTTATATATATATATATATGTATATATATATATATATATATATATACATATATATAGTTATATAAAAAGAATTTATGGCATGTGTGATTATCTATACATATATGCAGCACGAAAAATATATCCAGCTATAGAATATTTTCTGTACTTATATTAAGGCCAATTGAAATTTGTTTTGCAATATGCTCAAATCGTTACAAACTTAGTGGAAGCAGATCCCAATTGTTGGCCAAAATTTGATAATAAGAAACGAAACAAATTTTTGCCTCTCTGGTCGCGTTTACAAGCAAAACCTTCGTAGTATTCAAGAAAATATAAAATTTGCTCAAAAAGTCGTTGTTTGGTGCGTAATATGCTTTAAACAAACCATTTCTAAAATGCCATAAGCAATACAGTTAGTGTTAATAACAGCTAATAGAAATAAGGCTGCAACTTGTACAGCTTCTCATCAATTTATTCCAAGTAATCGTCCAGGAAGCTTTATATAACATAAACGAGGAAGCAATCAATAAGCTCCGGTTCGTAGTCGACGCAGTTCTAACAGCAAATAATATAACAGGACGATTGTGTGGTATAAAGTTGCAAAACAATCAAGTTTTCAAGAAGCTCATATTTATGATTGCAAGAACGATCAAAGCTGCAGAATTATGAGTTAGGTCCGGCCAAACAGGTTGGAAAGATTCATAAAAATTAAATGAAGATGTAGCTTTTGTAAACACAACCTAAATATGGAACAGAGAATGCGAATGATTCGCTGCTACATTTTCTCAATTATCACGTAAGTAGTGGAAACCTGGACCATTGCCAAAAATAAACAGTTCAGGTCTTTAAAACCTGGGTTTACTAACAAATGTTGATGATGCATAGATCAAGTCACTAATGTAAAGGTAATAAACAGGATAAAAAAGAAAATAAAATAGTTTACACCATAAAGATAAAATACTGTCTTATTCAATGAACCACAAAGAAGAAAAACTTCGAAGTTGAATAACCTTATGCAATGATTTGGATAAAAAACAAGCGCACTCTTGTAAGTAGCTATCAATAAAGTAGTAATAGTTAACATGATTGTCAACATTTGTGATACAAATACTTTACAGTAATAGTTCTACTGTATCAGCTTTTAGATATTACCTCTAGAACTCTAGACCTTCAATTCATTCTATTAATCTTAAAAGTACTCACTACTACTACTCAATAAAAAAAGAATAAAGTAGAATCTGAAAGAGTTATACATAAATTACTTAGACTAATAATTATTAATAAACATAAATTGGACATTTTAAGGACAAACTAATCAATTTTAATGTTGATAATCTTAAAGGTGGTATGTTCAACAATCTACCTCATTGTTCTCAAAAATTTAATATATCAGAAATTAAACTTCAAAACTTCGAAAAATATCTGTTCTTTCCAGATGGGGTAATCATAAGGTAATACATTTTTTTATAAAAATAAAAATTGTGACGATAAATAATTTGACATTTGAAGGACAAAACTAATCAATTTTAATTTGTTGGTAATCTTAAAGGTGATATATTCAACAATCTACCACATTGTTATCAAAAATTTAATATATCAGAAATTAAACTTAAAAACTTCGAAAAATATCTATTCTTTCCAGATGGGGGATCATAAGGTAATAAAATTGCACAATCAAAACAAATTTCAAAAGAAAAAATAAATTAACAAATAACAAAAAAGCAAAATAAATTAAATTAAAAAAATATGAATTGGATAAAAATTGGAAAAATTAGAGTTAATTAATTAATTAAACAAAAAAAAACATAAAAACAAACAACTAATAAATATAAATAAATAAAAAATAAGGCTAAACAAAAAATAAACAAAATAAACAATAATAAACATAAAATATATGTAAAACTGATAGAATGTGAAAGAAACAAATAATAGACAAAAACAAAATAAACGAAAATGATAAATTAAAGCAAAAATAAAAAATAAACGAAATAAATGATACCAAATTAAACAAAAGTAACAAAGAATAAATAAACAAGTAAATAAAAAATGAAAAAAATTGAAGAATTATAGAAGCGCATAAATCGAAAATAATTATATTAAACAAAAACTATGTAAAAGCAAAAAAATTAACAAATTTGTTTACAGAATGAACTAAAACATTAATTAAACCAAATATTGACAAAAATACGAAAATAAACAAAAAATAAAAACAAAGCATTACAAAATAAATCATAAAAACAAAAATGAAATATAAAAATAACAAATTAAACAAAATGAATAAAAAACAATTAAAAAAAACATAAAAAAATAAAGAAAAAACCATAGTAAAAAATAAAAACAACAAATTAAACATACCATAATCATAAATTAAACAATAAAAATCCAATGTAGCAAAAAATAAACAATAACAAAATAAATAATAAATAAACAAGTTAAACAAAATTTAAATAATATTCAACGAATAAAAAAGTAAAAAAAATACACAAAAAATTAAACTCAATTAGCAAAAATGTGTTTATTCTTCTATAATAGGGTGAAATCGAAAAATTATAAAATATATTAAAAAGAATAAAATATTAAAGAAAGACTAGACAAATAATAAAACTAACATAAACAAAAAACACAAATTACACCAAATTCGTTCGTAATAAACGAAAATAAAAATGAAACCAAAAATAAATTTTAAAATAATTTTAAAAAAATAAGTTTGAATGCAAACAAAAAATAAACGAGTATAAACAATAAATATTTTTGCATATTAAAGAAAATAAAACAGGCAAAAATAAATCAATAATAAAACATAATCCCGTAAAATGATTAAATCAAAAATAGATAAGAAATGAAAAAACGTTAAAATAAAAAATAAATACAATATTATTCAAAATAAACAAAAAAAATAAATGAAACAAAAACGACTACTAAGCATGGTGAAAAGTTGTAACCTACTAAATCCATTTTTAGCGATTTAAAGTTAGAGGTATCACAAAATCGGTAAATATCCCCTAACTTACCAAAATAAATTATATATTGCAAATAAATTAAAAAATAGCTTTTTCACTTTCTCAAAAAATTGAAAATGCACATAATTTAAAAAAAAAATAAACGAGTATAAACAATAAATAATTTTTGCATATTAAAGAAAATAAAATAAAATAGATAAGAAAAGAAAAAACGTTAAAATAAAAAATAAATACAATATTATATAAAATAAACAAAAAAATAATAAATTAAACAAAAAACGACTACTAAACATGGTGAAAAGTTGTTAAACTAAATCCATTTTTAGCGATTTAAAGTTAGCGGTATCATAAAATCGGTAAATATCCCCTAACTTACCAAAATAAATTATATATTACTTGAAAATAAATTAATAAATAGTTTTTTCACTTTCTCAAAAAAAAAGTTTTATTTAAGACTGAACTTTCCCAATCTTCACCATCGATATGCAAAATGCAGAAGTTTTGCCAATTCAAATTTTTATTGACTATTCATTAGTGCAAAAAATAACCTCTCATAAATATCTTCTAACTACGGTAATTGAGTTGGTTAGATATACAAACATGCAATCATCAGAAGTATTTATATATACAAAGAAAAAAAGTTTCTCATCACGCCGATACAAATATTTATGTTAAATTTAAAAGTAATTAATAAGATAAGTTTCAAGATAACAGGAACGAACCATCTAAAACAAATATACTCGTACGATAAATTAATTTGTTATTTTAATAAATGGTTCTAAATCTGAACCGTGTATAAAATACGCGTTAACATTTTCATTATTTTAACATACTGCATAATATTTATTTAGTTTCACCCAAAGTGGTGGTGTTGCAGATTATGTCGCACGCAATTTCCCCAAAAACAATAAATATTATTTTATTTATTTAAATAACTTTTTTTTTTAAATTAAATCATTACTTATAGAATCTATTTGGTCAATAACGACGCCCAATAATTTTTTTTTATAAAAATAAAAATTGTGACGATAAATAATATAAAAATAAAAGAATCCATATAAATAAAATAAAATTCAGTACAGTAAATATTTAAACAATTCATTCAATATAGTATTAATCTTTAAAAAAATCGCTTGAATGCAGCAGAATTGAGTTGTTTGCCGCCTTCGCGGTGCGAGCAACTTTTAATTTTTCATTGTTACACGTGCAAAGTAAGACAAAGCGTGAAAATATTCCGTATGATATGCCCGTAACATTCTAATTCAAATTATGTCGTAATAAGCCGCTTGGAAATTATTATATGTATGAAATATTTTAATGCGGTCGTTTAATTTGATATGTTTACGCTCTGTTGCTAAATTTAGATGCTTATTATATTATATAAATTGAAAGTAGATGTTTTATGGAATAATTAATGTTTAAACTAATTTATTTTATGAATACCATTGTGGTAATAACGTTTTGTTGTTACAATAATAATGATGATAACAATAAACTATTTACTACTATAATATGTAATTAATGTAATTATTAATTTAAATAATTTAATTCATATTTACAATTATAATACCAAAAAATACACAGCTGATTATAATAATTGAGGTTGTATTATACTGCATAGAATGAAAATGAAATCCAATTGAGTAATTTGATTCAAGCTCCAAGAGTTTATTATGATATTAATTAATAAGGGATTTCGCTGAAACCGTTTCTATTATGACTTTGAAATTGACATATTATATCAAGTAACTAAAAAGGTTCGTTCGGTTGCCCATAATTATAATAGTAAAACAACTGTATTTGGGGAGAAATTTTGAATCTAGTAACATGTTCGACTCGATATTGATCAAATTTGTGCCCATTTTATGTAAATTATACAAGATAATTAAAGTATTTCATACAATTTTCATTTAATGATTATACTTTTCTGGTGATAACTGCAGATAATAACTACTCGCAAAAATAAGCGTTATATATAAATGTTAATAAAATTCATAAATAGTAATGATAGAATAAATATGTATTTTTTTAATGATTTAAAATATAGAAAACAGTATACCGTGTGTGTATTTATAAAATTCTGCTATTCAAGGTGTTCAATTATTGGTATTATAATACAATAAATATACTATATCACGCAAATCCGTTTTTATAATACATTTTTAAATTCATTTCCTGCCAACAAACAACAAACTGCAAACAAAAGAGTTTCAATATTTATCGGCAATTTATCAGGGCGATAAAAACATAATGCAATATCCAATAATTATTTAAAGCACTTTTCCAAAACAGTACAAAACAAATACACAATTAATTATTACAATCTGAAACAATTCATTCTTACTTTTTTAAATCGTACTCCACGAACGGTAATTTTCATTTTATGTTTTTCACCCATTATTCCAATTTTTTCTTGTCAGAAAAAAATATTTCAATTCACTTGCACATACAGCCGACAGGGAACTGCCACTCGCGCTATCGATATTACAATAAACGAGATAAAAGTATGAGCAAACGGATTTTGCCGTTATCGCTATCGATTAATAACAGCTGTTTTAATAGTTCATTCTAAAATAAACAATGCAGTTATTGTTTGTTAATAATTTTAGTGGAAAATAATATCTATTCCTGGAAAATATTCACTGTGTTTCTAATGTAAAAGTAATGATGCATGATACTGTACAATTTCTTATAACCAATTTTGCATATTTTTTAAGTTAGTAAATTTATATATTCTAATATGGTTTTTTATAATTTTATTTATAATTATCAATCCGCTTTCCGCTTTTCAGCTATCGTCAGTAGTTTATAATTAAATTAAATTAATACTATTTGAATTTAAAATAGTAGCCAATAGAATTATTTTAAATATCAAGGTTAGGTTAGATTGAAATAGCGCAGACTAGTTTTCAATAGAAATTCTAGTTGATGAAATACTGAAACCGCACTAAACAAAATTTTTAGATCAAGATGTCTTTAGCTTGCACTTATTGAACATGCGGGACATGATTGGGAGACTACCAAACTTACGTAAACGTTAGCGGCTAAAAATTGCAAGTTTGGGCTTGGAACGCAATAACACAATTAGACTAGTCCGGCAACTTATTAGTCAACCGAGTCAAATATCAACAGAGAAAATTTATATAAAATCGTTTAAAAAACAATTTTCTAAAACTTATACTGTATATAAATAACTATGTGACTCTATAGGATGTTAAAAAAGATTGTAAAATATTTAAAGAGATTAAATTCTTAATAAGTTCACAATGTTAGTCTTTTTACCACCATTTTTATTTTTCAAAAACTTGCACTTTTTACCATAGTTCGCTGATTGTTTAAGTTACATATATTTGACTATTGTTGCTAGTGTATAAGTTTCAGTTGGCTATAGCTGTTTACTCTAATACAGAATTAGATGACATTTCATGTATGGTCGTGCTACTAGGATTGCAACAGAAATGCAAAGTCTTTGTGTTAAAGCTTATCCAATTAGACAGATTAATTCACACGGTACGTTTAGAAGAATTCACCAAAGATTGCGTGATACTGGTTCATTGAGAAAATAGTGCCATTTACTCAGAAGACCAATGTCAGTATCTACGCAAAGAGCAAAAGAAGAAGAAATTCTAATACGTATAGAGCATAATCCGCGGACGAGTATGCGGAAAATATAAGACGAGGTAAAAATTAGTACTCCTCTTGTTTGGAGAATTCTTCACAAGCAGCTACTTTATTCGTACCATGTACAACAAGTACGGGTAGTAATTCTACTTGATCATCAAGCACTTATGATTTTTATGGCTGGTTGCAAAGACTCCCGTTTTCTTACCAATATTCTTTTTACGGATGAAACTGGGTTGGCCAGTTTTGTAAAACCCACCAAATACAAATACTACTACTACTACTACTACAAAATAGAATTGTTAATCTTCACAATCCGCATGTTTGGGCAGAAAAATTCCGATGGAATCTGGACACGTTATTGTAAGGTCCCGTTATTTTACAAAACCAATTAACATGTGCTGCTTATCTAACCTTTCTGCAAACACAATGTATGATTTTTACGACAACCCTATACCAAACCAAAAAATGTGGTGGCCAGAACGGATCATGATAATTGACCTTAGAGAGCATTTAAACTCCATGTGGGCAAATTCATAAAAAGTGCCGACCTGTATAACTTGTAATATCGCCTCATTAAAACCGACTAGATAGTCTGGATTTCAGTCTAGGGGAATATTTAAAATTATTCGTCTACGTACTCCTATAAATAATCTTGAGAAGTTACAATTACAAATTAATTAAAAATGCCAACAATTCCGAGCTAATGAGAAAGTTTTAGAATAAGTTCGAATATTATTCTAACTAAGATGTCGAGTCTGCTTGGATATTGAAGGTGGGCACTTCCAACGTTTTGTGTAACTTTGTTTTTGTTTCTATTATAATGCAATTCTCGCATTCTACAGAATATTTATTGGCATTTGATACACGTACGTGTTACGAGGTATGCTCTGGTCAAAGTATCTTGCAACATAGCAAGATCTATACTATTCATCAAAATGATATTTTACATAATGATAAACAAGAAGTGGGAATTGGGTGGCGTCAACAGCCTCTCCCATCTAAATAAAAACCTCTTCTTCAAAAAGTGCAACTGGTTACTACTAACGAAACAATGGCGACAGAGCAACTTAGATAAGAAGTCACCTTATTAATAAGTGCAGGCGGTCTCTTCAAAGAACGCACGAGCAAGTAGAAAATGTGGGCATCTCTTTGCTCTCGGTCAAAAATTATCGCTAAAAGCGGACTAATCCTTAGAAATCAATGGCGTAGAAAATACTAGGACAAATGATATCTCGAGAAGATGTGCCTGGGAAAAGCTGAGGCAAATTTCTGGAAGCTAAGTACCTTAGAAATAAAAACACGCCGGCTTATATGCCGCTTGAGGAAATTAAAAGGACAAATTAAGAGTGAATGCGTCAAAAAATAATAAAGTATGAAGAAAGACTGAGCCAGAGAAGTGAATGTGTAATTTTACAAGAACGCTTGAAAGAGAAAATGAAATTAAAAAAAGAAAAAAAAAGATAGAAATAGGAAGGGATATTACAATATAAACAGATATGCCAGCAAAAAAGTAAAAAGAAGGAGTGCAAATAGAATAAATAAACAGAATGAAATCACGGAAAGAGACAGAGATATACAGAATCTAGGTAGAATGCAAATTATGCATCTATAAAACAAACAGCACTACCATAGTACTCAGAGAACAGTAGGCACGGTATAAATTAAATAAAAATGATTGCAAGATTTTGATGTGGAAATGAAAAGAGGATGTTAAAATACCGGACGAATGAAGAGGAGAAAGTATGTAGAATGTGTGGAGACGCCATAGAAACTATAGATCATATACTGTAAGAATGTAATAAAATAAGGAAGGAAAGAAAAGTACTAAAAAAGGCTGAAAAAGAACTGAAACAGGACTAGAATGTATGAGGGCGGTGATAAAAAACAAGTGTATGTATAATTTAGTTAGTAAGACTGTGAAAAACATATTTTTAGTTGTTTAGAAAATTTGTGTAAATAATGTTTATTACATTACTATTATGTACATTATTAGGAAAAGATGGCATGTGAAAAGAAAAGATAATAAGAAGTGAAACGTGGAACTCTAAAAAAAAGCCACAAAACTTAAAACGTGAAATTCTGCAAAATAATCAAGACATGACAAAAATAAATAAAACAAGGTGGAAAGCCAACAAGAAGAAAACTTGAAAAAGAGAAAAAAAAAACTCGCGAGTAGGAAGCTATACAGTTTGTGGGCAAATTGATTTATCACTGTGACAGGGGCACTAAAGATTCAATACTAATCAAAATGTCAATAAGCAGTTATAAAGATGAAGCGGTAGAATACGTATATAGCAGAAAAGAAAACGTAGTAGAGGAAGACCAAAGGTACTGAAATATTGTAAAAGGTAGTATAGGAAGAGTGGTATGCAAGTATAGGCTCAGGCAAAAGACTGATTGACTACTGTAAAAAAAAACTGATAGTTACTAACATGTGGTTTACAAATAAGAGGATACTAGCTAACCCTGTAACTAAGGGGTCATAGAATAATTTACATAATAGACGTGAAAAACATCTGGAGATAGATAATAACAAACTTTTTTTTATTGAGAGAGATGCAGTAAAAAGAGTATGTGGGATACCAGGAACAATGCTTTTCGTAAAGGCATTGTTGAATATAAGGTTAGAAACACTAAGGAAAACACCAATAATAAGAAAGTGGGATTAAAAAATAGACACTAAAATCAAAAATAGAAAATGAGACCGGTAATCGTAAAATAGTTGACTCCATAAAGCCCTGTTCAGACCACTCTAGTATAGTAGCGAGTAGTGAATGACCTACGTGCCACTAAACGATTTATTAATAGATTCACTAAACTACTCACTACTCTACTCTGCTTAACTACCCGCCCTTGTCCGAACATGAGTAAGAATTCAAGAAAAGTGGAACAATCAAAATAAAATTAAAAATTAGCAGAAGGTATTTGCTCATTTGCAATTGTACCCCCAAAATATGATATAATTAGATATAATTTTGCACATAAAAACGTCAAGCGATATATTTGAATTTACTTTATAATGTGGAGGCGACGCAGAAAATTGTAGACTGTCGACCAGTAATATTTGCAATATAATGTAAAATGTTCTACGAAAATGATTGATCGTTGGAGATACAAATTTGTATGGTTTTTGCTATTTCTCAACATTTTTTTAAATAGTTCAAAATTTAACATAATTTTCAATATTTTATTTAAAATTATCTTATGCAATTTACACTATGCAATTTCTTATATAAAATCTTGTACAGTTTATCGAAACGCGGAATCCCATTGGCTGCTATTTTAAATACAGCCAATGGAATGCACACGGCAATAAACTCAATAAACTCTACAAGATTAAATATAAGAAATTGCATAGTATCATACAAGTTGATTGTTATTCGTAAGCATTCGATATATTGAATATGAATCATTATTTGAATACAAAACTATTAAAAAATGTTGAATAATAATAATCTACTTCATTATCAGGCACTGACTGATAAAAGCGATTTATTATCAATATTTTTGTTGATTTAGCAATAATATTTATTAAATCGTATTTACAATACAAATACTGACTTAAACACAATTTTAAAATGCTTAACTAAAATGTTTTTCTAGATTATCGTATCTACACGTGCGATGTAAAATGTACATATAAATGATAAAAATGCAATATGTATTTAACAAATTAAAAAATATTTGAATCATATTACAAATAAATATTTTATCAATAAAATAAACTTTTATTAAGTTGGTTTTTGTAATGGTAATAATTATACCTATATAATTTCAACACACAGTTAATAATTTCCCAGTAATAAAATAATTATAATAGAACCATTACTTAAGCAAACAATAACTAATTGTATCACTAAGATTACCAATTAGAAATAATCCATTGATATTTTCTGTTATGTCTGCCCAAACGAAACACAAACAAGATGATTTACACACGATCACGACGCCACGGTAAACCGGCCGACACTGACTCATAAATGGGCATTGTTGTTCATGTTCAATCATACAAAAACTATTCCGTACACTAAAAAAAATGTAATAATAATGACGTCGCCAACAAAACTCGTTATCACGTAATGCATGAAATATTCCTTATCGACGCACACCTTGTGTTGAAACAATGATAGCGCATAGAAGGATGGCATTTCAATGAGCACACTTCAAAATAAATATTCTGCTAATTAATTGAATATTGTATAAAATTCAATGTGCCACGAAGCCAAACAATTGTTCTTCAAATACAATGTTATTTTATGTTATTATTGTTTAGTATTGTACGTTTGATTTTAAGTTAAGTTGTGAGTATCGCATCAGTAATAGTCCTTCACGGAACTGGAATCGATCGATATTTGCATTTCATTAATTATGCAATTACCAGTTCGATGTTTATAATGCATTGCAATTTGCTTGCTTCTGCCATTTAATATGTAAAAATTAGAAAAGGGCATTGCAATCTACACGATAATTGCAATTAAATAAAAAATCGAAACTAGTTAAATGCTAATTGGGAAACGTACAATCATTATTAAACTAGTTTCGATTTCTGCTCCGACTTAAATAATGCTTGGTTGGTTCAATTTATTCTGATTATTAAAACTGCAAAAGGTCATTATGCTTGATTTTTATCATATTATTTTTTTATTCTAAAATTATATTTGTTTAATGAAAAAAATAAAATTATATTTGTATAATGAAAATATATAAGCCGTAAAACTAATCAATAATGTTAGTATACATTAAACAGATAAGTGATAAGAATATGTAGATATGTTAATAAATAACAACTTAAACTTAAACTTATATAACCATAGAACGTGTCAAAAGAAAACAAAAATCTTAATCCCAAAATGTTGATATTTGTTCATTTGGACTTACGAGGTCCTCAAAGTTTCAATTATGTCATTAACAATAAATATTGTTTTATTTGCGTATTTTATATACCAATTTGCTTTCTTTATTTAGTATTATAAAAATTACGAGTTTTAATATTATTAATAAGAAATGTAAAAATATATGCGAATTATTTTGGAAAAATAAATCAAATTTAAATTAAAAATACGCTTGGTATTAATGCACACAAATAATTACCTAGTAAAATTTCTAATAAAATTCCAATTATAACATAGGCAAACTTCCAGCATACGCGCTATGTAATATGTCCGACGTTTACAACCCTAAATATATTATTATTCCTCAAAATATATAAGTATACAAAACTCTTTGTATATTATTCCGTTTTAAAGAATAAATTATTGAAGTCTGAAGTATTGAAAAAAGTGCGGGCAATAGAATAAATTTATATTAACTTCGGCAAATTAAGACATTGATAATCCGGGCACGTAACAAACAATCGTGTGCCGTGAACAACTAAATCTCAACTTTTATCTATTATTGTGCGGCAATAATGGGGATAACATAATGA
>JARJEC010056950.1:0-12705 GCA_030264575.1 Tachinus sp. AB-2021 | reverse complement strand
TTAAAATAAATATATTAAATGTAAATTTACACAAATCTAAATACATTGTATACAAAAAGATAAATATTATACAGGCTCAGTCCTACATACGTAATAGAAAACTGCTTGTAAAAAAACTTCTGGAGTAATTACATCTGAAACATGAAATAATTATTAGTTAAGATATTAAATATAATCATTTTCTTTTAAAAATAACCTGCCGCGAATTAAGGACAGTAGGGGCTTTTAGGCAAATTATATTTGGGAGCCATCTATATTTTGTTGGTAGTGATCAAATTTATTTAAATAATGAAACAGTCTTAGGTTGGGGAGCCCCTCAAAGTCTGGGGCACTTGACATTTTGCCGTCAAAAATATAATTTTGTATAGCAAATATAAAAAATATGAATTCAATCTCAACAACCAGCCGGGTACTAAAAACTTTGTACTTGTTACACAAGATCCGACACAATTGAAAATTGAAACATACTGAAACACAGTTTGACACGTTTCACACTTTTGACACGTTTTTTGCAATTTAAAAAAATCTATAATGTAGTCAGCTTAATACACACATTAAATATTATTTTGTCACTACAAACTACAAATGTTCTAATTCGACAACGTTTAAATTAAAAAATTTTGCGGTGCATTTAGATTTTAAATTTATGACTTCAAGCATGAACGGCGTATGTTTTTAAATGTTTCATTAAATAAATTCAGTACATAAGTCAAAATGACAAACAAAATTTGATTAACAGCTATTATTGCAGTCTATCCATCCCTAATCTTCATTCTTTCTATTCTATTACGTTGTCCCTCCAACTTCTTGGAGGGCGTCCTCTGTTTCCTTGTTTAGGCGGTATTTGTTCTAATATTTTTTGGGGTCAACTTTTTTCTGGCATCCTTTTCACGTACCCAAACCAAGTCAATTTTTTCCCATAATAACGAGTTGAGTGCGCGAGTAATACTACGTCCTTTGTTTACTCTTTCTTGTATCTCGTCTCTGCTTATTAAAAATGACTCCCAAATATTTACTATTCCTTACTCCTTTTATCACTGTTTACGTTTAGATTCTTTATCTCACCACCTTGTTAGATATTCCCTTAGCAAAATTTACTGTAAGACTTTTGCGCAATTTTCGGATCATCTATTCGAGGTCATCTTTGTCTTCTGCAAGTACAATTTGGTCATCAGCAAAATATAATGTGAATAAAATGTCATCTGTAACTCTCGGTCAAATATTTTTGCATTTTTTTGTCCACCCTATCAAAATAAATTTTAAAAAGTGTAGGAGATTGACAGCAGCTTTGTCTTAACTCATTTGTTTTTGTAAATAGAGCAGTTATTTTCAAACTTTGATTCTTGCACTGTTTTGTTTATAGTAGTTTCTGGTTGCTTTAGTCAGAATTGGATTAATTAAGTCTATATGCGTTTCTCTATTTCACTGTATCCTTTCTTCCGAAACAATTTTAAGTATGAATATGTTATCTACTGTAGATCTAGCTTGCTTGTTTCTATGGTTGTTTGGTCATAATTTCTTTTTATATTTGATTTATTAATAATCTGGACTATATCCTACCAATACTTGGATTAACTGCAATTCCTCTATAATTTTTTGGATCTGCTTTTTAGTCTTTTTTGTGTATGGGTGATTTATAAGATGTACTCCATTCTTCTGGAATTTCTGCTCTATTTAGGCAAAACAGTTGTCTTAGCATTTCAAATAGTTTTAGTGTTCCATATCTAATTAATTTAAGGTTAATTCGACCGAGACCTGGAACTCTTTTAAATTTTGTAAATTTGATCGCCTGCTTTACTTGATCAGTCTTTAATGTGATCTTTTTATCGTTTCTTACATCCCCGATATAGTTGTCCTTGATAAATAAATCACCAACCTAACCTAACCTTCGTTATAATTTGGATTTGTTTGACTTGAATTTGATTTATTCTTTAAAGATAATTTAAATATGTTTTCTAATTTTTCTTATTAATTATTACTAAATTTTGAAAGTTTATAATAAAACATATTAAAAAAGCAGATTAGTACACAAGATAGTCTATTAAAACAATATCTGCATTGGGAAAATTGAAACTATGAGGACTATGTCAGACCAAACGAAGACTTTTTCAGCATTTTTGTATTAAGATTTTCGTTTTCTTTTGGTCTACAAAGTTATCTGGAGTTTGTCCGCCAATTAATTCACACCCTATATACTATCAACTTAACAACGAAAAACAATACAAATATCAAAATATTTAGTCATGTTAGGGAGCGTTTTCTAAATACTTTTAATTAATCTTTACACAATAGTGTGTAATTGATTTTGAACTTTTTACTTACTTTTTTCAATCGATTGCTAAATTGTGATATCGGTTGCCGGTAAATTATATTGTTTTTCTAGATAGTTTTTTCTCTTTATTTTATGTTTTTTTTTTGTATTTTTACCACGATATAAATAACTTAAATTATATATTATTCAAAAAGTAATTTTAGATGTCGAGATAGGTGAGATAGATGTAGAATTTCAAATTTTACCATAAATCATGTATGGTACTATTGTATGATACTATAGCTAACGGAAAAGAAACATTTATTAAAAAAATTGTTTTATAAAATCTGTTTGCAGTGTAGATTCAAAAATTATATAAAATCATTTGCACATTTTTTTAATTTATATTACCGGAATGGAGATAGCAAATTTTTAAATTAATACTTAATTAAATTTACTATTATATAATTTATGAAAATTTACTAAATTTATATTTAAATACTATTAGTAATACTAAAAATACTTACGTAATAAATCAAAGAAGCAATATACCTTTTATAATCCCATTTCTATAATGTATTAAATTCCATTGTGAAATATACAGTTGAATTAACTGAATAACCCTACGAACTGGTTTTCTGCTCAACCATTGAACGGATTTATGTATTTAATTACTTATTTGCAAAGTATAATTAATTTAAAATTGAGATTGTGTCGGTTTCATTTAATATTAATAATTAGTTATTTGCTAATAATTTATTAATCTTCAATTAACTTAAGTGAGTTTAAACATAAAAAATAAATGCGCAAATTATGTATAATATATATAATTATATATTAAGTTCAAATGGTACATATTTTATAAATAAGTTTTGAATGAAACTTTATCTTAAATTTTTATGTTAAAATTTCAACTACACCCATGCATGTTTTTTTATTTTTTTACCTTTTATTACTACGCGCTACATATTTTAATTTTAAAAACAATTAACTGGTGCCTAATCTTAAATTTACGTAACCACTTAAGCATTAGTAATAAATTTAAATTTAGCATTAGCGAGTTATTAGAGTTGTTATTTACCTATTTATGGAAATTTAGCCGCGGCTTGAATGTTTATAATATTGAACAATGACGTCAAAATTTTCAAATTCTGTAGTAATATGCAAGTACTATGTGTAGCAGATATAAGTTCAAAAAATGCGTCGGAAAACGATTTAGTGAGTTGCAGGAGCACTGCAATGCAATTCATATGTCTCGTCGATGTATGTTTACACTAAACCATAATAAATGAACATCTTTTGGAATAAATGGAGTTAAATTAGTTATGTTGTTCCATTTTCGAACGCCTAAGTGCGCTTGGTGTAACAATAACCAAACCCAGCGAATTCCGACAAAAGTTCGTTGCATGAATTCATCAGGTCTTTAACTAAAGTTATATTTTTACTAAATTTAGTACTAATTCTAAATCGGTTACGTAAATCGACTTTACGCGGAACGTTTTTGGTAAGGACGGGACAAATTGATCCGGGCCTCTTTATTTTTACTTAAAAAAAGTTATTCTTAAATTATAGTTTTACAAATTTATTTTTTTTTATTAAAAAAATAGCTATTTTTAAACATGTAATATGTAACATCTGAGCACATTTTACAAGTGGGTTTTAAACATTTATTTACACCGAATCGATGTTTTTTTATCAATTTTGTAGGCGCATATGTAACATATTTTTCTTTTATTATTTTAATTTGTACACTTTGTTCGTCATATTTAAATAAAATTGTTGGTTTTTAAGATTTATAAATCAACGGTCTAACGTAACGAGGACGGGTCAAATAAGCACAGCATCCTATAGTACGGCCGCCCCTTTAAGCTTAAAAAAATAATGGTTATTTAAAACTCATAATATTAGGAAGCGTTACTACGTTTTGTCTGTTATAGAAGCAAAAATTGCATTGCCAGCATCAATTTGACCAGTACCTCACCAGTTAGTATTATAAGTTGTATTGCTTCCATAAGAGAAGTTTCAAGTTTTATCGTTTTTAATTATTATGAATCTAATTATTTTTTTGTTTTAATATTATTTAAGGTATGAAATAATAAAATGAAGATTAAAAAATGCAAATACGAGGTTTTGCACATTCACCGACGATCTACAATATATCTGTTCTATTTTAAAGATGTATTGACCTAATATAAAGTACTTCATCAAAATTATCGAAATGTTTTGATAATGTGATAGGGGATATGTTATTTCCAAATTATATGTACAATTGGCTGGAATATATAATTTACTTATATACCCAAAGGGATTGATATGATGAATAAATATTAAATTATATATAATCAAAATAGGAAATATACATTTTAATAATTAATCGTCTTTTAAATGATTTCAATAAGGATTATTTTGAGCTTAGGATTAACAGAAAAGGCCAGTTGGAGATCCCCATTTATGAAAATAAACTTAAAACCACCATCTCTGTAATAGGAAAAATAAAATAAAATTTCCGCGTTTTATTCTATACCATCGTGCCTTTAATCGAGATGCATTATTAGCCTTGGTGCAGAATGTAGACCTTCTGGCTTTGACACATTCCCCATTAATCTAGATTTAATACGAAAACATGATGTGCATGAAAGTTGCAGCTCAGTAAAACTAAAAGTAGGGAACAGTGTAAGCTGAATATCTAATTGAAAATATATTGATATTATCACATTAATTTACTCAAATCAATTTTACAAATAGAAATTAAAAAAATAATTAGAAAATTATCAATTGTTACATTGATTCAAACCACAAATGTGCGTTTAATTTAATTTTAATATTGTTATATTTTATTTATTTTTGCTACTATAATGTATTTATCATCACTAAAATCCGGGCGTAATTTGGCTATTATTACCCAAGGGCAATAAATTTGCACTGCTAAAAGAAAATAAACAAACAACACTGTTTAAATAGAGTAATCAAATGTGTCATTGCATATTATGAAAAAAATCTATCAATTTAGTGACATTTAATTACTACTAACTCAATTTAATAGTCATTAAATGTAAATCCCAACCTTCAACTTAAATTTTGATTGCCATCGCGTAATTTTATTTAAATTTAAATCAAATCAATTATATATGATTTAAAATAAACTAAAACGTTCCGAGTATAAATTTGATAAGAGCCATTTTATATTTAAACATTTTCTCGCGCTATAATTTATTTGCACATGCCATTAATGCACAATACATAACTTTTAATCACAAGTTGTATCACGTACTATTATGGAACAGATATTCAATTCTAAAATCACATAGTGTAAACACTGCCTTAGAAGAAAAAATAATTCAAAAATATGTTTGTCAACGTAACAAAATGTCTAATGAAATTAAAACTTAAAACGTAGGCAATATTATGAGCACATTAAGATACGTGGGTTACCGACTTAGGTACTGTGTTTATTGTTTGGCTTATTGTTATTTATTATTTTTAAATTTTATTGTGACTTTCATTTTGTATAAGGTTTATATTACTTTATTTTATAATTATTTTTGGGAAATTCAAACTTTTTTAAAATAAAAATAAAATAAAATTAATATTGATCTATATTTCGCAATATTTTCATTGCTTTATCAGGACAAGTATAAATGTACTTGTTCTGATGTTCTGAATATTAATTTATATTCATTTAAAAAAAATATTTCCCAAAAAATAAATATAATACAATTAAAACAAACAGGAAATAGAACAGTTTATATTAATCTAAAATTACAATTTTTGGATTTGAACAATTTTTTATTGATTTATATTTTGTTGATTAGCAACCTTATAGTCTAAAGCTCTATAATTCAGATTACCACTAAAATTACACTTAGATTAGTATAATATTTGAAAATTTTTCTTGCCTTTCGCTCTTAAAAAGTTGCAATTTATTGCGATTTACCACTTATTAATATGGAATAAAAAAAATAAAGATATTTCTTCTACAAAATATTGCAATATAATTTATATTGAGGGGTAGAAGGAATGTCGCCAGCACCACCTAATTGATGAAATTTCACTAATATTTAATCTGTAGCAGCGTAAGCAAGGTTTGAAATCAGGAAGCGCGCCTGTTTATTTTGTATAGGCTTGCGAGATTTTACAATTACAATATAATTTGTAATATAGAATTGCAATTATCACCTTCCAAGTTCTTAACGGCATGTGATGCAGAGATTTTGAGGTATGCGTCTTCTAAGCAGTGTTTAGTGTACTTTGCAAGCAAAGGATATAAAGATATTGCAATTTCACACTAGCAATTTATACGACTTCTGTATACGCATAGGTAGAAGGAATCTAATAGATAGAAAGTTTTATTGATAATTAATTCAAATTTGCCGCTGTTAGCGAATCCAAGGTTTGAAATCAGTATTGTTAATCTGACCTTACCTAAATTATTTTTAAATACGGGCGAAGTAGCAGGGTTTGCCTTTTATCCATCACTTGCATAATTTTGATTGGAGCAATTACCGTCCATAATTACTAAGCAACCATATATACAATTGTGGTAGTAATTAAAATTAAACTTTCCTACATGAAGTTTTTTCATAAGCGGAACTAACAAAAAGTAATTGATATTTGCATATATTTATTATAAAACACTTGCACTAATGAAGGCTTCTAAACTTAATCAAAATTGCAATAAATTAAACCAAACATTTTGTTATAAACATATTAAGTCGTAAAATTACTACATTATAATGAAAATCGAAATTTTATTAACATAACTCGCAAATATTTAACTAACACATTCAAGTGTCAAAATATCACGAAAAAAATTATATAATTATATTCATGTGTGTAATATTGAATTTGACACACATGTGAAAACATAAACATTATAAAGTTCCTAGATTTTTTCTTCTGGGAGAAGTCTCTGTGTAAATCTTCATTTAACATCCAGGTTTTAGGGCAAACAAATAATAATTTTGCAATTATTTTTGCAGAATTTTTTTTTGCATACATATCCTTCCAATGAAGAAGTTAAAAATTGAGCAATTTTTGCAAATTATTTATATATTTTAACAAGAATGTTTCATTGAAACTATAAAATTATATTGTATAATACTTTTAATTAATTATTTTCTGCAAAATTTTGACTTTTGTTAATTAGTGTCAGTAACCCATTTTTATGTTTTATGTTTTGTTTTAATTCAATTTTTTTAATCAATTATTTATAATCATGCAACAAGAAGTTGTGATAAATTTCGAATTCCAATTCATAGATCCGCAACTTTAAAAAATTCGCCATATTTTTCATGTGTATAGATTTTTAATAAAATTCCGGAAGAAATTAAAGTAATCATAATAAAATCATCTTAATTATATGTTATTTTAACTTATATGTATTTTGTAACATGTTAATAATATATGCTAATTTTTATAACTATAACTACTATTGTATTTGACCTGACAAATGTTATACCAATCATTCTTGTCTAATAAAAATTAGTATTATTATTATACTAATTATGAACCTCATCTGGGGTGGGGACTCACAATTTTTTATATCTCTTAAAAATATTATTATAATAATTAATACAATATGATAATTTATATACAAATATTGAGTTTAACTATTTCAAAACAAAAATAATTTAAATTCCAAAACCTTAAAATGCCTTAAAATAAAAATTATGAGAAATAAAAATAAAATGAACAGTGTTATAGATTTAGTGATTAATCGAATTTTTCCTTACTGAATGCTGCTTAAAGCGTAAAAACACGAGAGATTGAATAAATATTTTTGTTGAAAACTTACTTCATTTCAAAATAATATTGCGTCGAGGAAAAAATAGATTCTCGCATTTGCCAGATGAATCGTAACCGTGAAAATACAACTTGAGTTATATTGCTATTTGAATGAAGCGTTTATTTTACGCAAATGTACTTAGCCAAGGTCTTTTTTCAGCAATTAAATACTAAACCCTCTTCGACTATAAATCTACTAAACAAATACTGCATGTCGAAACTAATTTGATCGCCGCTTATATTCTGGAGCTTAAATATTCATATTTACCTATTTTATGCCAACATCAAACAAGTTTAATAGATTAATTAGTTTTCTGCTGGCTTCACTAAAGTACACGTGATTATAATATAATACGCTTTAATGAATTGCTTATATTTGTGGTTATTACATTTTTTTCATATTTCTTATCAGTATGACTGGTATGACATTCAATTATAATCATCTCAAGAGTGCTTGTAAATTGCATGCGGTCTTTGAAAAGGAACTTTGCTGCGGTATGCAGTAGTAGTTTCTTAATTTTATATTAAGTTTTTAATTATGGTAAAAATGAAATATCCGCATCTAGTTGTTTATATTGTGTGTATGCACATACACTGCTCTGCCCAATTGAGTGGCCAATCAATGTTTGTGAAGTGTATAGGAGATTAACTGGAAATTGAAATTTTTGTTATTGTTCAATTTTATAGTAATTGCTTCCGTTTCACAATAATTTTGGTTTAAAACCATATTGTTATTTGTTTTATATCTATTTTTTAATAAAAATTTGCTACAAACATAATATATCAAAAAATTTATATTGTTTTGCAGAACAGATTCTACGTGAGTTTTGATTTAATTAAACCCATATTATTACATGATCTTTATGCATATATTATAATCATTTAAGTTTGCATGGTAAAAAGTCCTAAACTTTACCCCAGATCTTTGTGATTCTATTGAATTAATTTATTGAAATTTGCCTTACATTGACTAAAGACTACTTAAATTTCTTTAAATATTTACTTTACGAAATTTTTTTTTCAATATACCATTACATTACAGAATATTAAACTTACACAATGAAAACAATATAAAAATAGTAACATAATGATTCAAACTAATGCGTATGCAATCAATTATATATACAACATTATTTAGGTTTTTATAACAAATCAAATTACTTTTGTTATATTGAATATTTTAAATAAATATATAAATAAATTTAGATTTAGATTTTCTCTTTGTATTAGCGACGCTTAGGAAAAACGTTTTGGATTGCTAACTAGCTTGATTATTCTATTACTGCGTCAATCTTTCGTTAATTTCTGTACCACCACAGACGTCATTTCAATGTTTCAGAAACAGCTATTTTAGTTACTTCAGAAGATTAATACACACAAAGAGAACTAGCTAATATGATCTGACTTGGAAAACCTGAGAACAGAGTCCAATATGAACGAACATTTCTAAATAAGCATTAATGCTTGTAACGGCAAAAATAACTAAGACTTTTAATTTATAAGTGAACATTTTCGCGGCAGGTACTTTGTTGGTATCAAATTAAACATTTGAAACAGATTTCAGTATGGGTTGCTTGTTTGAAAGCTGGTAAGGAGTCCAGTTTGTACTGCGTGTCACAATTTGTCACGAGTTGACAAAAGAACAACTGAAGGGCTATACTTTTTATTGTTTATATTTGCTTACATATTTGGAGTATCTGAACAATGTCAGCGTTGAGGGTAACTCAAACTGCTGAGATCGGCTTTTTTCTTTTAAAAGTTTATAATAAGTTACTAACATATTATAGATGCAAATTTCTAAGTACCGACTTTAACTCAACAAGAATACACTTACATACATACATAAATACTCAACTTTAATTTGAATAAGGGTGCATTTTAGAAGTAATTGTCTGTAAACAATTTTCTTTGTTAGGCCAACAAAAAATGTTTGGACTATGTAGTATGTATATAAAAATAATAAACAAATTACATTAATCATTATTTCTTAGATAATTAAAAACACATTGTTAAATGCATTGTTTTTAGTTTTTATATTTGATTAAAATTATTAGTTGAGGAGGTTGAGCTAACAACCTAACCTAACGACACAAAACACCCATACTAAACAATATATCTCTACTTTTAATATTTATACAAAAGATACTTTTATAGTTACTACTTTAGTATACATTTATCAATTAAATAAAATCTTTTGTAAACGGAAAACAATTTCAAGATTTGTTCCAAATATTAAAATGTATCTTAAAACTATGATTGGTGTTTGAATAAGCACTTTAATTAATATTAATCACTTGGAATAATTATATGTGTAATTTTAGAGTTGAATATCTAAGAAAGTGAATACGATGGATCTTGGTAAAAACTGTTTGCAATAGGCCATAAGATTTGTTCTCAAATTTTTAAATTACACTTTGACTTGCTTTTACCGTTACGCAGTTTGATTGAGCGTTCACTACAATACTGCAAGCCATACGATTGTCTTTATGAATTATCTTAACAATTATCTTCTATGTTGTCCAGTTCCACCAGTTTGTTTTTGTATCAATTTCGGTGGAAATTCAAGCATTAACTTGAACTGAACACATTTTTCATACATTATATGAATGCAATGTCATTTTTATAGAAAAAGATTATTATCATTATGCTGCATAATGTGCTATATTTACTGTATTGCTAGTATTAATTTTTCCATACAGAAAATAAACATAAACATAGCCTACACTTGAATTAACAGAACTATAGCCATAATCCATAACAAAACATTGTACAGCATAACGGAAATGGCACGCTTTTGCATATCTATTACAGGCTTCATAAGATTAATTTTTATTAAACCTGTTACAGATATAGAAGCCAATGGGTTTGCTTTAACCGCTGCGCTGTCACGTTGGTTTGTCTTTTCAAGTCCTCTTGTTTCTCGAAGGTACTTTTAAGTTTGCTAAATGTTTACTTTAATGACGGCGCTTAAAAGTTTTATTATTCTAATAAAGCATTACGCATGGTCTGAAAGGAGTTTGAAAATGAAGCGTTTGTAGCGAAATGTTCCAAAATTTTGATTTTTAAACGCATTTTTTTTTAATATGCAATATTGTTCAAACTATGTATTTTGGTCAAGAAAATGCAAACATATTTTTAAAATTTGCAATTTGACTACATGGACAACAAAATTTGCTTTATCTGTCTAGATGCAGATTTTGTATAGTTTTTTGTATATTAAAATTGTTTTTATTCAAGCCATTTAATTTGTTTTTAATTCAATTTAACTGATTGTGCACTTTTTTGATAAAACAATGATTTTTTAGGAACAGTGGGGCGCTTGTGCTAATTTCTTTTCTTTGCTACAATACTTTTGGTAACCTTAATATTGGTATTGTTCAAAGACAATTTGAGAAATGACACAATAGCCTACGTATTTATTTCTTTTGCAAAAATACATAAAATTGCAATTGAAATAAATAAAATGAGGTTGTGCAGCTGTTTTAGTTGTAAACATAAAAAATTAAATATGCATAAAAACGTGCATATGCCATATAACTGGTCATGCAGCTGTGGTTTTGTTTTTCTAAACTACTTAACAATTTTTTATAGCTACTAGTACGAATGTTGCTTGTTCAAAATTTGTTTCCTCTTGGATTGTGGTTGGGGATCTCACTATTTATGATTCGAAATAAATTGTGTCCGATTGAGACTCGAATGTGTCAGTGGACAAACGAAAATTGCGCCCTACCATGGCCACGTCCATACTATAGGTAGTTAATAAAGGTGATCGATTATTTGAGGTTAGGTTGAGAGCAGTTATAGTTGCGTAACTAGTTGGGCACACATTACACTGGACAACAAATTTGAACTTTTTGTCGGTATCCTTGATATAAAATCCGTTTTTATGTGGAAATTGTGATACTACGTATGAAGACAACGACAGAATTTTGAGAATTTTCTATTAATATTTTCCATTTTTAAATATTTTTACACGCATTATTAAAACCAATTAATTATAAACAAATAAATCTTGCTTGCAAACTACTTTACATTTGACTAAAAAAGTACCAATTAAAAGTTATGTGTTGATTGTAGGACGTTTTTCGATGGAAAATATTAAAAATATGTCTTCATATATTGGGGATATTTCATAAGTATTAGCCCTTAAATCTGAAAATGTGAACTAATGAATTATTGTAATTATTATTTTCATCTTCAACGGACCAAAACTATTATTTTTTGCTGTTGACCTGTGTTATCTGTCTTGATTTTTTTGAATTTTAAACGCAATGGACAAACACATATGGCATGCACCCACCCTGTTATAAAATAATCCACAAATAAAAAATATTTGAAAGGATTTATATATTTATGTATTTATTTAAACAGATTTCTATTTTAGCTTATACAATTTAACAAATAAAACTTAATATAAAAGATTTGAACTGTGCCGTCAATTTACGATTATTAATATAATTTTATTGTCTAAAATTGTTTATAGTTTCAAAATTTAAATAGAAGTCACGTACAGTGATTATGTATTAAAATATCAAAAGTATATATATATATATATATATATATATATATATATATAATATTAAAATATTGTTTTATTTAAATAAATTATAACTAATATTTGTATAATGAAATATACACAAATTGTCAAAAGTTAATAAATATGCGAATAT
>JARJEC010056908.1:0-13406 GCA_030264575.1 Tachinus sp. AB-2021 | reverse complement strand
TAGTTTCTATTCATCATATTTTTGCACATTTTCAAATATAATTGAAGACATAATATTAGAGTTTTAATTTGCAATACTCCATATATTCAGACTATGGATTATAATTACCTTGGAGGAAAAACGCTTGAGTTTTTCCTCCGAGGTCTATAATCCATAGTCTGAATATATTGAGTAATGCAAATTAAAACTCTAATACTTTCGAAAACTGAACTTTTTAGACGATTTTTACACGTTCATAGGATATTCTAATGTAACAAGAACAAAGATATTTAAAGATTAAAATATAATTAGTAAAATATTCCTCGAGTTTGTTCCATTCTTTAGAATTTGAATTGTGAGCTTTTTTTGTCTTCAATTGCTTCATAAATGAATAAAAATATAGCCTGGCTAATATAGCCAGCAGCAAATATAAATTAATTACTTAAAATAAGTTTCGGTTCTTTATAAATATTTTGCTTATAAATATATAAAAAATATTATTAAATTCAATATTTATTGTCGGAATATGGTAGAATTGAACAATATTCATTCTAAAAATTATTAAATTAAAACTCCACAAATATAATAATAAAAGTATCTTATTCAACTTATTTCATTCACAAACCATATGTACTTTTCAACATCTATGTGTCATTAATGGTGATTAAATTAATTTATATATGGTTTCTGAATAAGATAAGTTGAAATATTTACTTTTCTTATTATATTTGTGGAGTTTTAATTTTATAAGTTTTCTGAATACATTTTTGGCAATATTTTGGTCACAATATTTTTTACAAACTCTCTGAATATTTTCCTTACATTTTCTCATTTTTAAAGTAATTTTTTTATATATTTTTTAATTTTGTTTTACATCATACTAATTTTTTAAATGTTTGTCTTTTTTTTAATGTATTTTCAATCAAATTTTTTTATATTATTAATAATGTATATTTAGAAGGTATATTGTATAATGTTTGTAAATTAATTTTTCATGCTACATTTTTTCATTATTAATTAATAAATTTGTTTATGATAATACATGAATGATAGTCTCACGATCCTTAGAATCGGGAAGTTTGGGCTACCGTATCTAACCTGATATAGATTGCACACCGTAGAAAAGTGGTGTATATTATTTAGTGAACCCAAGCAAAACGGTGATCGTTCCTTTTACACGTCGACGAAACACCGAAGACATAAAAATCTTGAAAATAAAAGAAACTACGTTTCCATTGACAACAGAAGTAAAATATCTGAGCGTCACTCATGACACCAGACTTACATTCCACAGCTATTAGGAAAACGTTACTGCAAAGACCACTCGGGTGCTTTTTGCAACCAAAATGATGGTCGGACGCACTTGGGAACTAACACCAAATTGGACCAGACGGCTATGTACGGTAGTCATTAGACTCATCATTACATACGGAGCACTCGTATGGGTTGAAAAAATTACACTCAGGACTACAGCTACTAAGCTAGGCAGAGTACAGAGGATGGCATATTTGCTGATAACGGGAGCGATGAGAACGACTGCAACAGCAACCATGGCTATACTACTCTCACTACCGCCATTTTACCTACTCGTGATGGCCGAGACGAGGCAAGTAGCGTATAGACTGCAGATGAACGAACACGTTTCTAATCTTGGGACTCGCAGACCGAGTATTACAGACATGTTGCATGAAGAAAAAACTCTAATGATAAAATCAGACCTTATGAAAGATTACCTCATTCAAAGGTTGTTTGTTGTAGTAATATCATTGCGAGACGAGTGGTCAAAAGAAAACTATCTAGGCACAAGGCATTAAAAAATCTAGTACACAAATGGGGCCAAAAACCAACATCTCATCGATTTACGCTATCCTTGGGTAACTATGCCTCCGTTTTCTAAGATGAAGTGGCCGCCATTGGGTGGTGTGCCAGACACATGATGGAGTCGGCAGTTCAATTCAACAGATCGATTACCATCATATCCGACAGCCAAGCAGCATTAGAGGCGTTACGATTGCCAGTAATAAAATCCAAACTGGTTTCGGATTGCATAGATAGCTTGGAGGTAAGAGCCACAAACAACAGAGTAAGCCAGTCTGGACACTAATAGACCGAAGCATAGAAGGAAACCTTAAGGCCGACTAGCTAGCAAAAAAGGGAACAACTGGGACATTTATTAAACCAGAATCTACATTTGGGATTTCTCACAAAACCGGAAAAGAATTAAAAGAATTTATAATCCAACGTAAACTTGCAAAGTTAGACAATAACTTGTGAAAAAAACTGTCAAGGGATGAATCACACTAGATTATTCTTAACTGAACCAACACGAAATACTCAAAAGGAAGTATTGCATATTAGTCGAACCAAACTGCGAAGCCTAACAGGACTAATTACAGGACACTGTGATCTTAACAAGCTCAAGCATGTACAAGAAAATCCACTATACCAAGGATGTTTGGAGGACAAAGTTTATTATGCCGCAAATGTTTAGAGGACAAAGAGACTCCGCAGTATCTGATGTGTGAATGCGAAGCATTCAACATGCAACGCACAGTTTACTTTGGCAAGCAATTCTTTGCTAAAAACTTCTGGACTTCATAGAAGAAACAGGACTGCTAAAGGTGCAAGATGTCAAATGTGCAAAATATGACCCTCAGGACCGTACTGCAGAGACGCTTGACAAACCACCTCAGGAGGAAAAAAAATAATAAAAAAATTAATAACAAAAGAACTACCTTCTCGGTGTTGATAATTAAAGACTTATTTTTTTAGCATCAGTATTTTTTAAAATTTTCGGATTATGTATGTTTAAACGATTAACAGACAATATTAACAAATTCAACATTTTAATTTTATCTCAACATGATTTTCGAACTAACCGCTTTACAATGCCTGCTTTTCACTCATTCTACTCTCAAATAATTAATAAATTAGAAGCAGGTGAATATCCGGTAGGATTGTTTCAAGACTTATGCAGCGCCTTTGATTGTGTCGACATCCTTCTCAAAAAGTTGTATTATTACGGTATAAGAGGTTTTCCTAACGACTGGTTTGCATCATACTGGTTAAACAGACGACAATGTGTAAAAATTGTACACGATTTAATGTATATCTTTCAGAAAATGAATGCGTTGACATCGGTCAACGTCAAAGGCTCAATATTAGGTCATTTATTCTTTATGTTGTTTATAAGCAATTTGCCAGACATTGTAAATGTTATAGTCAATGGAATGCGAATATTTGATGATGATGTTTCTGCAGTTATTAGCAGTTTATCCAGCAACTTCTTAGCAATAAATTATAATTTAATAATCGACGCATTTACAAGCTGGTTTGAAAACATAAACTAGTTGTTAATCCCACTAACTCAACATATACCAAATTTTCCACAAAATTGTAAACAACAACTCGTAATAGGCAATGACCAGTTATTGCACAGCAACCGTACTTCTTTTTAGGTTATATAGATAAGCATTTAGACTGGAGATTTCACTGTAATACATTGATTAACAAGTTATACAATAGCTGTTATCAAAACAGAATACTGCGGTCAATTCTTACTATAATAGCCGTCAGTATTTATTGCTCAAAAACGGATCATACATTACTTGTCGGGTATAAACCCGCAAACCTCTTGTAGACCTTACTTAACAATGTATGATCTTTGTTTATATATATTCAAAAATTTTTTCAAAAATCTAAAATTACACACGTTCATCAATATGCCACAAGAAATAGTGAGCAAATATATTAAGTGTTGAAAAAAATTGCTCGGCGTCCTAGGTCCCTTTCCACATAACAACGTTCCAAAACATTATCCAATTTACTTGTATTTAAATATAAGTTAAAACTGTTATTATTGGAGAAAAACTGTTATTATTAGGTGTGTCACTATTAATATGATTTTACGCTAAACGTTCCTAATGTTTCGTTAAATATTTTAGAGTTATGTTAATTACATTTTTGTTTTCAATATGAGAAAATCTTGTAGCAAATTTAGTCATTTAATTTATTATAATTTTGGAATGAAACATTATAATAAATAAAATTAAAAATTTAGTTGGACATTTCATAACACCACCTAATCATTATACCACCATTATAAGATAATTTCTTTTAAATATTATTTATTGTAATGTTTCTTTTTAATTCTTATTTCTTAGTTCCTTAATAATGATTGTATAAATCAAAACAAGTCAGAAATAAAAGAACATTTATATACGGACAAACATATTTGCATATTTATTAAATTTTTACCTACACATGTCTATTACTAAAATATTTTTACTTAATAAAAATATGAATATAATTTTTATTAATTTTTAACAGTCATGTAACGAATTGCTTACGAAAAAGCTATGTTATTAAAGATTAATTGCAAATATCATTAACTATGTATTATGTAAATTATTTACAAACTTTTTTTAGGAAATTAGTTACGCATCCAGGCGCAATTCTGATAAAATTGTTTTGAACTTTTAAAAATTTAAAACTAAAATAAAAATTAAAAATAAAATGAATAAACGAGTAACGTTTATTTATTTTCTTTTTTTATGTATTTATGTTTGGTGATTTTTCATTTCTCCCACTCCAAATATTCTGTTCATTGAGTGTATACATCATTTGCTAAATATAAATCTTTATTAAACATTTTACTGATGTTGCCACTATATTGTCAAAAAAATATCATAGTATTATTTTAAAATCGTATGCACCTGTATTTTATTGAAATTAAATTATAATAACGAGTCAACAACCATCAGCAAAAACCATCAAATATCGAATACTATTTAAAAAGATTCCACCCATGATGTCAAAAGTTATTAATTTAGTGCTAATATTGTTAAATAATCATAGTACAAATTTAAATTTAAAAAATGAAAATTGTGCTCTTAAGCAACCATTGAATTTGTTTATATTTATGTTCAGTAAGAAATTTATTAATATCTCAATACCAACAAAAAACATTATTAAAATTAATACAGTAGTCTGATTAATTGAACATTAGTATTTAAAATAATTAAAATATTTCCTTATGAATAACGTACAACTTTATCCATTTAACAACAAAGATTTACTGCGGGTGCTATTTTTATGGCATTGCAAGGACCACGTACGAGTCAACTTAATAATGTAATGTTGTCAAAGTTTTTCTCCCCTCACACGTGCTTCGAATTTAATTCCGCCTGATAATCAATAAATATATTCGCAGGTGATATAAAGCAAAAAATATATATAAGATGAAAATCTGTCAGACGGAAGAAATCTATGTGACGTGAATAAAATCAAAGCAGTCATTTTTTACTTTCAAATAATAAATTATTTGATTTTGATTCAAAAGAATTGTTGTCTCTAGAACCACTTTCACAAATCAAGGGCTTAATTTCTTCTAATGGCCATATATAAAAACACTAAAAATCAACTCTTGTTAGATCTAAAATGAAATACATCCAAAAACTTGCCTCTCCGAATTCATTAGCTAATAACTTTCGCTGTAATTAATTAATAAAGTTTTCACGATGAAAATCTATAATTTGTAAAAGATTATTAGATTACAACTCCAGGCAACAATTGAATTAAGTAATGGGGTCTCGTCGGAATTATCACTTTCGATTAATGAGCTAACGGCGTGAGAGGATAGGAATGATAAAAAATTATGAAATCTCCATTCCGTATGGAAACACACAGTTTAATTAACTGCGCTCGGGTCAGAAGTCTGGTGTAAATGAGATTTAAGGATTTCAACTCCGCTGCTGCTGTATGAGTGTGTGGGGTGTGTGCATAGTCCTTGTATTAAAATTGCTTTAATAACTCCAACTAATTATAACTTTGAATGATTAATACAATCGCAGAATAGGATAGAAGTTTTCGATGAAAGATCTTTTAACTTGTTTGCTTTATATTCTCATCTTCACTTTAGAGAACCCAACACAATATTAGAATTCAATTGCTTTTAAAACATCGTTATAATAAACTTTATTTTTCTAGAAAATTAACCATTTAATAATATCAACATCTTATTAAATGATATTTATCTTGCTTTGTTTTAAATTAATATGATAAAATTAACAATTATTTGGTTAAACTGATATAACAACTACCGCGATCTTCTCTTTTTTTATTGTAAAAAATTAAAGTATCTAAAATAATAGTAAAATACAAAAAGTTATTAACAAATTTTCTATATTTCTATCTATCTAAAAAATTATACGTAACAATTTTAGTTTAAAAGAATCGTTGTGTGCTTTATTAGCACACTATTACAATTAAATTAGTAAATGAGTATAGTAGTACTTTTATTGTTCATACAAAAAATGAATAATAAAAGCAAAAAGCAACAACTATGTAACTACAACATATTTTTATTATTTTAAACAACCTGTATAAAATATATAAAATCGAGATTAAAATTGAATAAGTTTATTGGTTAAAATACAAAAATAAAAACGCAGAAAATTCTATCAAATCTTTAGAAAAATTTAGGTTTTATTGCCATCGGTGGTACCACTCGTTTAAATCTATAGAAAATTGAACTCTTGCTTAGCACTCGGTCAATTTTCATCGGTTTAAAGTCGGGCTATTACCGATGATATTTAATAAAATATATAAAGTGTGTTCCTAGATGAGGTTTACAATAAATAAACTATCCAAAAAATGTTTTTCCCTTTTTTGCACTTGCGCTAAAAATTTTAAAAAAACGTTAGTTGGTATTATTTCCGGTATAACAGGATATATTTTTTTGTCACAAAAATAATTTTTAACCCTTGTTTAAAACAAGTATTTAGAAATTGTAGAAACGGCTTTGTCATGGTCAGATGGTCATAATTTTGCGATCTGAGTATGCTTGACTACTAAAAACTATATTATTGGTTTCATTACGTGCGTGTGCAATTGTGTAATCAACTACATCATCCAGCTAGCTTTTAATTGAAAAATAAAATTCGCTGTTTTGTATAAAAAATGGTATATGATCCTAAATCGAAATTCTAAGTATAATTTGTTTATAAAGATTTTTGATAGTTTGTATAAAACTGAGGGTTTACCTAAACACTTTCAACATTTTTTTGTTGTCAACGCTCCTAAATATTAAAGTTGGTGCAAAATAAGTTTCTAAACAAGTAGTAGTAACAGTGGAGAAAGCAGCATTTGCAATTTGATGTATAAACTGTATATTAAACATGTACGTAACTTTTTTATTGTTGGAAAAATCGAAGAGCTATTAAATATAACAGACCTATATAAATGTATTGTTGATTAATATTTAATATTTTTTTAATATTTTTGATGAATTAGTATGTGTTTTATAAAAAAAACGTTCACGGACGTGATTACTGCTTGTTAGAATTATTTTGCTTGGCATAAAAACAGTATGGGCTATAAGAGCTCTTCACCACAGTATCAAAGAACACAACTTCAAACACAGACAAAATATCAAGCTTCTACACAACTGCAAAAAAGATTTACAAATAACCATTTTAGAATCATTAGAAATAGACCAAATATAAAATAATTCCAACATAACATGTTTCAACGAACAAATAAACAATAATTTTAATCACATCTACACATTTTTAAAAAGTCACAAATAACAGCATCTACAAACACACCACTCAATACTTACACTTACACAATAAACGCACAGATGGCACTACACAATAATAACAACATCATATTATAAACATACTTGTACGTCATTTTTTTTTAATTTAGTATATACTTATTTAACTTATTCTTCTAGAGTTGATAATAGTATAAAAGCCGAAACTAGTCCCAAATAAAAATTAAAAAATAACACATATAACAATAATACAAAATTTAATCTAAACATAACTCCTAATATCATTTTTAAGTTTATTAGGTATAAAATTCAGTTCTCTATAAAATTTTCTTTATAAAAGAGATTTTTGCTACCCCTTTTCACACATACCTGACAAATTTTATTAAAAAGTGGCTGCCCACTCTTGGTTGAGTTTTTAAGATGATATGGTGTGGCAAAACTAGGCAAATTTTTAAAATGGTTAAATTTTTTTAAGCATCTCTTTATTTCAGTAAAACTATATTTTAATGATAGCTCAACCGAAAGGAGCAAGCTATCTGCTGACATATATGTATCTCCAATTTCAAAATATTTTAAACAAATTTTGGTAATTTTTTTAGTAAGCAACACAATTCGGTTTCTCTTGATGTCATTGTTATTAATTGTTATTGCTAATATAATAATATTAACAAACACTTGATGTAAATGATTGATAAATGAATTCATCTAATATATTTAGCGGATGTGTTGGTTAGCATTTGGTTTGATTAGAATAAAAAACATAATAATAAGACGCACACTAGTTATTCAAGTTATTTAATTTATTAATATAAATAACGTATACTTACATACGTTTATGAAAAGTATATAAAAGATACACGCACTATTTTACTTAAGATAAATACCTTGTCACCACATACGCTGCTTATATAAAGTAATGCAAAGCAAAATTGTGCAGATACCATTACAAACGCACACATACATTACTTATGTCACGTATATTGCAAAATTAATTCTTAAATGAAAGAATACGCCGTACAAAACCCTTATTTTCAAAAATTATTTTTGAGTGTAATATTGGTCATAAATGATATTAATTTTTTTTTCTAAATAGTACATTTATCATTCAATACAAAAATACCAAATACCCAATTTTCCAAAAAAATTTACATACATGGTTTTCAGTAGCTTGGCAGTGTTGGGTTTACCTCATCCGAAGACACACTGTATTCACAAAAATAAATTACTTGTTAAACAATGCAATAATTTTCAACAAACACAAATTTATATATTTTTAATGACCATACCATATTTTGGCAAAATATGTAAGAATTAATTTTTAAATTGTATTTTGTATTGTGCGTAAAATACATATAACGTTTATATTTTTTAATTAAATTTAGTGTAATAAGGTATTTTTGTTTGCTTTTAATTTATGAATTGTTAACATATTTAAAAGTTAAAACCGTAAATGAAATATTATTATTATTTAAATTTTGACAGATTTATTTAAATCCTATAAATTAATAACTAAAATTATTGAAGCAACTAGAGTTTGCCACTATAATAATGGTGTAGTAACTTCTAAAGGGCTGAATTATATTGTGATAAGCCTCAATGAAACATTGTTCTCATGTTCAGTCTTAACAACAAATTTATCAGACCACTACGCTTAACTAATGACCATAAAGAATGTTCTAATACAAAACCAAGTATTCAAAAATTTTCTATAGACCGATTGATGATAATTAAATAAATACATTAAACCTTATTATGCTGCTACTAAATATGCACAGATTTGAATTATCCTCCGATGTAGACAATTTATTAGATAAATGTATCTCTACTTTCCTCCTGTAAAATGAAGAAAAACTAAAAAAAAAGAAAAAGTTAATTAACATTGATTATCCCTTGAAACAAAAGAATCTAGTAAAAAATTAAAAAGCACTTATATATACTTAGACAAAACTGTACTAACAAAAAATATTAAATTCACAAAGAAGCTAAAAAGGAGCATAAAAAGTAATAAATCTTACAAAACTTAGTCACTTTAAAGATAAAACAGAAAGATCGACTAATCGCACAAAAGATGTATGAAAAATTATAAATAATGATTTAAATAGAACAAAAAAAATTCCAATGGAGTTAAATAGTGCAAAAGCACAAAAGATATATGAAAAATTATAAATAATGATTTAAATAGACCAAAAAAAAAATCCAATCGAGTTAAATAGTTATGGAATGAATAACTGAATAAAACTCCCGTGTGTTCGCAAATTATTTTTTTTAATGGCATCCAACAAATTAATTTGGTGATAATTTATCTAAAAACTGCACTTTATTCCAGAGTCAGGTTTAGTTTATGGGTGTGTGTAATATGTCAGAGTAAAATAAAATCAATAATTTAAAGCTTACAAAATAATAATGTTATTGGTGTGGACTTGTGGATTGACTTACTAGCCAAACGTTTAAGTCCACAGTGCCACTTACTGAAACAACTACAATGAAGAGTGCTGACTCTTTATTGTAGTTGCTGCAATACTAAAATTGTATTATTTTTTACACTTCCGGTTATTATTATTTGTAGTATGGAATCGCTGTATTGATCGGGAAAGATTAGTCGATTCTTTGTTTTGCAATTCGTTCCATGTTGCAACTAGGACCATATACATTATGTAAAGCTCGTTTTAAAAACAATAAAATAATAACTTTAGCACGCCTATTCGTTTATAAACTATTACAATATGTAAAAAAGCAGCTAAGTTCATTTAAGGCTTTGAATAATTCTCACAACTATATCATTTGACATGGAACCGCACTTTTAGAAATTCCACCTCGCAAATTACCAATATTTGAAGTAACATATGTACCTGGGAATAAAAGCGTACAACAAAATTCCAAAGGCTATAAAATATCTACCAACTAAAAAATACAAATTAACTTTGGTCTATGCGAATTGATAAATGCTATTATTCTTTTATAGAATTTTTGGAAGATTCCTTAAAACTAATCGTGTAATTTTATATTATTATAAACTATATAGTGAATTGTACTGTTTAAAAATATTATCATTTTCTATTTGTTTTACTAGCCAAAATGCAAAGATTTTAAATGAAATTATTTTAATGAGCATTTGTAACTTTATGGTTATGTAGGTAGATACTAAAGAGAAAATGACATTATGAATGTAATATTCTTACAGGTTGAAATTCAAAATATTTAGAATTAAATCAGAAGTTAATAACTCTGCTTATACAATATTATAATTATTTAATAATATATGTTATCCGTATTTGTAAATGTAATAATGGTTTCTATTTTTGTTTATACAAATGTAGTTATTTATTTATTCGTTCATTAAAATTATATTTTCAATAGTATTGAATAATACACATTGATGGCATATATTGTGTTTGTTATATTGTTTTCATAAAATAATGAATGTTAAAAATATACACATCCAATGGCAGTGTCCGGCTCTGATTGTTAATTTGGTTTTGTTAGTAATATATTTTGATTAAAGTTTGTATGTGTGCATATGCAATTTCCTGTGATCTGTTTGTATAAAATAATATGTATTAAAGTGGATGCAAGTCATGTGCTATGCAGATAATAATCTTGTAAGATATTTACGCAAGTGTCGACGTGTCAACAGAGAGAATGCTAATTAACATTTCCCGGGCGGTTGCTGTGTGTGTGTGTAGAAATAGGGGTAGTGCAGGGGATCTCTGACAGCTGTTTGTTGAGCTAATGTCTAGGAATATCCTCGAGGCTCCTTTTACTAACAGTACACCTGAGGCTACTTCAGACTGTATTCAGCAGCTTTAACATAGTTTAGTCAACGATAGTCTAGTCCCGAACTAAAACTTTAACTCCGTGAACACGAGCCACCCAACTTCCTCTTATTTATTTAGATGATGGCGCGCCGGGTTATGCGCGAGGTATCGCAGACCATAAATTATTCAACACATTAGATTATCATTATGCTATTAATATTTCATATAGTTATAAACTAAAACAGTTAAGTGACGACGTATGGTTAACATATGATTCGTATGTGTGGATAGTAACCGTACTTAATTAATAAAGTGTAATACATTATTATTTTATGAATTATTCCTGTTTTGATATAAATTTTGTAAACATTATAAAGCATATAACCATTCCCTCAGGTTTTTATATTACTTGCGGTAGCACTAAACACGTACATTAATTATTTGTTTCATTTCCTGCTTCTATGCGATTCAAAAATCACTCGGTGCACCGATAAGCTGTTATGAAGAGCAAAACAATTGTTTGCATTTGATTGTGGTAGCGTAAAATTGGATGGAACAAAACTTTTAATTAATATACTGGTTGTCTGTAAAATATATTTGGTTTTTTAGATAGTTATTGCAGGTCCTTTATATTGTTTACACAATTGATATAACTACTTACTTAGTTAGACCTTATTATAAAATTTAAGATATTATAATTATTTAAATAATACTACGCCGTTACTCCATTTTGAAATAAATGTTTCAAAAATTCACCTTGCAATTTTGAAGAAAATAATAAAAAAATATAAATGTTAAATAGGTCGCAATCACCTTAGCTATGTTCGTTGATAACGTAGGTCAAAATTGTGTCTATATATCATATTCTTATTTCATGTTTTGACATTTTGACAAATTAGTTTATTTTTGTTTTGTTTGTCAATATTTGTAAATTTTTAATTATTTTAATACCGAGAAAACATTATACATTTCTTATTACATAAGATAGATCATAAACAATTACAACTATTTATCACAACAACATAAGATCTTCGAGAAAATACCTCATACTGTTAGAACACCACAAGTTGACGAGGCAATCCTTTAAAAGATTGAAGAATATTTAGAAAGTACTACGCAAAAAATTGACAGTAAATATTTATAATAAATATATTTGGTTTGTCAATGTTAAGAAGTAACTTATCAAAATTATTGGATAAATCATAGAGTGCCACAATTTTGGCTACCTAAATCACCTAATCTGATCAGTTTAGACTTTTATTTATGGGTACATTTTAAATCGTCAGTTTATACTGTAAGAGTTCCAGTACAAAATTTACTAGAAGAACTAAGAATTCCATTTATTAGTTTTTCTTTTTTCCCAATTTTAAAAAATTATGACCATTATAAAAAATATGACCATACAACTAAAATTATTATTATACAAGTTATATTAGTATTAGTATTCTACAAGGGTTAGTAAAAAAAACAATCCTTACTAATGCCGGGCTGCATTTACCAGAAAATACAAAATATAATGCAAACGTCTGAAGTATGAAATACAATAAAATTAATTTTAATTAATTTGATACATTTTTAAAATTAGAAATAAAAAAAGTGCGTTTACAATGATAAATAACTGTTTACATATAAATTACTATTGTTGCTCAACAATAATAAATGTTAAAATTTACGTATGCTTCACAGTAGTAGTAGTTTGAAAAAAATTAGTTTTATTAAAATACATTGACCATTATTGATTTATTAAGTATCAATTTTAGAAGCGCAAACAAATCTTTTAATTGCTTTTAATTTATTTACGTTTAGAAATATTTGTACAAACAGAAATTTGAATTGAATTTAACATATTTAAGTGTTTTTTTTTTATTATTGACCAGAAGCCTCAATTATCTTACAATGAAAACATAAAACTTGGATTATACACTCAATTTGCTTTGCATACAAATTGGCTGGGATGATTAACAGAAAACTTCATTGTTCCCAGCGCTTGCTGCTAGATCTTTTTTGTTCTCAATACCGATTATAGCAGCTATCTAAAATGCAAACAATTAATATCTAACTTTGATGCTTGTAAAACATACAAGTAACTAAATATATATATATATATATATATA
>JARJEC010056905.1:0-20819 GCA_030264575.1 Tachinus sp. AB-2021 | reverse complement strand
TATAAATTATTTTAATCAATTTTATAAATATTAACTTAGTTAATACCAGAAAAGCAATATTATAAATATAAAAGATTAAAATATATGTATTGTTGTGACTTTAAATGATTATTTTGAACCTGTTTTGATAATTAGAAATAATTTTCATATATTTGTACTTTAATTCAAGTAAGATATGCCAAAAAATTGAAAATAAAGGAAAAAATGTTGCCATTTGCTTTTATTGTGATTCGCAAAGATCAATTCAACATAATTTTGACTATAATATTTGAAAATAATTAAAATGCATACATCTACGTTTTTCCATTTTGGAATTGTTTTTAGTTTTACAATTCATTGATAAATTAAATAGAATTGGAAAGTGAAAATACATTTTGAGATTTTATTAACGCACACCTTAAATCAAGCGGATTTCTGCAGAATGTTTGCAACCCCTCTATTGTAACAATATTTTTATTAATATGAATAATTAACATTGCAACTGTTAAAAGTAAAATAGATTGGTCTTAATTGGCGTACCTAATTTCAATTAATATACTAATTACTAATTATATAAACATTATTTACTTTTTTTAATTTTTAAAAGAAAAAGACTAAATAAAATCATTTAAATTATTATAAACAAAATATATTTATGTATTATTTTTTTCCAATATGTTGTTATAATGTAATTACCTTTATTTCAACTAATTTTATGACTACTGCAACTTATTATAAATATGTATATAGATTCTAATAAATCCATTATACAAGATAGCTAACTGAATTGGTTAACATTGAATAAAAATGAATATGAAAAATATATTGCAAGTGACATATTGCTTGTTGTAATTACTTTTTAATTTATTATCTACAATCTATGTACAAATATAACAACGTAATGAAACCCTTAAACTTTTCACGAAATTTTAATTATGGAACATATATTGTATTATGTGTATTTCAAATGATTTTGTAAATTAATAATAAAAAGCAAATTTGAGCAATAAATAATTGTAAATCGTAATTTAGATATAATTTTGCTCGGCCATTTTGTGCGAGTCCCCTCGCCCCGCACTATCCATGGTCCGACTTTGAGATATTCGCGACGTAAATTTCACTATTTAATCCTAGAAAATCCGTTTCTTTTTGCACAATTAAAAATATGCGGGATAAAACTTGCAAGTACATACCGGTTGCACCCCAAATTGACCGGTTTAAAGGGCTGCAAATGTAAATTATTATTTATTTTCAAGTTATTAAAAATCCCCACTCAACAAGCGCACTACGCGATTCCATTATAATTTGCGCAGCTCGTATCGCTGTTCTCTCTCATTCACGTGTCATTACCTGAAGTGGAAAAGGATGGAGTATGATGATTGCTAGGTCGCACTTGTATACTGATTAGTAGATACGTCGTGTCTGTAATGTAAGTTTATGTCGTATTCAGTGAACATAAAATACCTCAAGTGATTTTGTCGTTTAAAATTACCAAAATGTTATTGAATAGGTAAATATTTTATCTTACTATTGTTTATGTAATAGTTTCTTATTTAGGCACGTATTTGTTCTGATTTTTCGCACGGTTATCAAATTGCGCACGTTTGTATTGGACTTTGCCTCAACTTTTTTCCGCATCGCATGTAGTAATTTCTATATAGGAAATAAAAACTTATCGCATTGTATATGTCCTACGTTAAAGTACTTTAACAATCATTGTACTTAACATAAAATATATTTTAAACTATCTAGTGTCGCGCTTTTTTATAAAAAAAGGTAGGCTAATAAATAGACTACAAGAAAATACACTTACAAAATATGCGTATCGCATAGCACTAAGTACATACGTAGTTTGTGGAAATGCCATAATTGCGCGACAGAAATTTATCGTTTCCAATGTGTATCCCTGATTTTTATTGGCGCCTCAAATGGAACGTATGTATTTAAAATGTTTTTTAGGGTATGCGATGTTTAGTTTTCTACTAAATGGAAGTTTCTAATATTAAAGCATTATAAATTCAATAACGTGTATATAATGAAGCGGGTTTATATAGTTTGTGATTATGTTTTTTTCAGGGGTCTAGGACCTCAATAGATTAGTTTATTCAATTAGATGTGGGAGCTAATACAAATGTCTAGCCTAGACGGAGGCTCGATTTAGGGAGTTGATTTTGGCTCTGTTCTACACACCGCTTTTTTGCGAGGCTTCACGATAACTAAATGGTCTCATTTTGCCGACGTTTGATGTTTTTTTTCGGAACGACAAATTTACATTTTCTCGAAAGTTAAATATGCAAAGCAGATAAAACACAAAAGCCACATAGCTTTTTAATCATCACTGGTTTGCCTATTAAATTCATTTAATTGTCAGTTGAATATTATTTGGCATTTTTTGTTGTGTAATAATTAACAATAACTCATACATACACCCACAGTGGATTGCATTTTTAATTAACATCATCCATTCAAATGCCAAAAACATAACAAAAGGCAGAAAACAGTAATGTTAAATTGATTATAGGTTTATGTTATTGCATAAATCATCATCATTTAAATATCAATTTGAATTTGAAAAAAGAGAAATTGAAATAATTATTGATTTTATATTTAAATAATTAATTATTTAAAAATTTAAATCTTGTTAATTAATTTTATTAAATAAATATAAAAATCGCAAATAAATTATATCCTTATTTAACTTTCAATTTAAAATTAGTGCCATTTCACAGTTCCCAATCCAGTGGGCAGTAAGTAGTGTCTGGTCTAGATAGTGGCGTATGATGAATGATTCATCGAAAAAATTTTAGATTGCCAAAATAATATTTAAAATTTGAGCATGATTCCCTCCTAAAATGCGCGCACTTGCGGCGCGCAACTACAGGATATGCCTACACGCACACATCCTCATCCTCCTTGCTGCACATTATACATATATACAACTCGTCGCAATTTTTAATCCCTCTAACAAAGTGAATATAGCAGCTATAAATAACTCGAGAAAAAAAATTTTCTTTAATTGTTTAGCTTAATTTTTATGACAAATATTAAATAACATTAATTTTATAAAACGTTTCAAATATTTGTATAATTTTTAATGAAATTGTTATTTAGGCAAATAATAAAAATGTAATACAGAATAAAGAACAATTTTAATTAATACGTACCACTTCTTGTCGATATATTTTAATAATGATAATTGACGCACTGTTTTCGAGCTTGCTGACTTGGAAAGCAGAAATAGGAGGAAAAACTGTACCGATATGGCAGTATTATGTCCTCTTACTCCGTAGGTTTTAACCAAGAAATAGGTCGACTTTAAAATAATAGAAAAAAAGGTTCATGAGTAATGAGTATGCTTTAAAAATATTATTATATAATTGAAAAGAACTGAATGCTTATTACTGAACTGATGTTTGCACTATAGTATTCGTCTACCGAACATGAAAGACGCCGCAATTGATTATTCAAATAGATCATTTATTATGGAATTAATACAGAATTTCAAAAAAATCAAATTACAATATTACGTAAGCTAAGATTTGTTTGTTTATAGCCATTACCGTATTATAGAATGTCTACAATATAAACGTAACGTCATTTACATGTTAAGGGTATTTGGGTCAGTAAACTAGCATTGAGTAAAGTCAATTCACTTGTGTTACTGATTGGAAAATTAACTCTGTAAAGCTCATCTAGAGTTGAAATTAAGATTAAGTCATACCATCTTTTTATTATAAATTTTTAGAAATCATAGATCAAACATACATCTTCAAATCCGTCAATCATATTTTTTATATATTAAATAAAATTTGGAAAATAATTATACTTATACAATATGTATAGAAATGACTTTTTATAAGAATGTTATATTCTAACACACTAAACGTGGCAATTTCTATTTAAATGTAATTTAAATTTGCAGTAAATAAGTTTACAAATATCTTAAAAATATTTGCATTTATGTGAACGTTTTTGAGTCTTTTCACTTTACTAATTGGTTTTTAAATTATTCTTTTTTGTAACCTTTTTCCTTGAAATAGTTCGTTTGTCAAGCGACGTTGCACTGCAAGCTTCACCTATTGTCCACCTCTGACATTTTACTCCTTTAGTAGTTCAGTTATTTTCTTTAAAGCTTGAGCTTTTGCCAGGAGATTGCATTCAGCTTTTCTTAAGTTGGCATAAGCTTTCCAAAGTGTGATGTGCATACCGTACATATTGTTAGAAGCATAGTATTTTGTTTTCAAAATGTAGTCTACAGGGTCATTGCTTATTCCGAATGACAACCGTGATTTATAATATAACTGAAGATAGAAAATTATTTGCTTCAGAACTATTCAACTTTCTGGAATGATCAGAATGAAGCGATCTTAAAGAAAAAAAAAAGTGTAATCGCAAACATGCTGCTAATCTCTATCAGATGTATAATGTACTCTTTACTTGTATTTGAATTAAAGTTAGTTTGTCTAATCTAATTTTAATAACTATGTATGATATTGGCCCGTCATATTTTATTAACTGTTCTCGATCTTGTTTGTATATATGTAATACATGCATACCAAGTCACGTCGATCCCTTTCAGGGTGGGCAGTAACACAGTGTACAATAGCCAAACTTTGAGTTTTTAAAGCTTACTTCATTCTATTTCTCTCCAGATCATTCTATTCTTAAATACTTCTCCCACTTTTGCAATACAAATCAAGTTATTCGCGCTCTCTTATTCTTTCCACTTTTTTTTGCGCACATTTACTTACAACATTCAACCAACTCTTACATGGTTTACCCCTACTTTTTGATTCAGATACTTATCCATTGTATATTTGCTTTTGTCACTCGATCTTGTCTCGTTCTTCTTGTTTGTATAATTTCATAAAAACCAAATGTTTATTTATTTGTTTTTGCTACAATAAATGATTATTCGCTTCCCTAATAAAAGTATCTTTACAATAATCGTTATATTATATCAATGCAGTATTATCTGAAAAACTATCAAATTTGTGTCTCGGTGAAGTGTTTTTTTTAATAATTTTTGTAGATAATATAAAGATGTGGACATGGTGCAGAACCCCGAGGTATACTATAATCTGTTTAACCCTTATACCACTTAAATTACGTCAACAATAACTCAACATGATTATTTGCGAAGGTTTTCTATAAAATTAATTATTATGAAAAATTGGTTTTTTAATTTTTTTTTGTAAAAATGATTATACATCATTCATTTTGTTATTTTTTAATAATACTTTTATTTTTAGTTTTTATTTTTATTTATAATTTATTTATAATAAATAAATAAAAAAATAAGAATAGAATAGAATAGAAAATCACCAAAATGAACATTAATAAATTCTATACAATTAGAGAACAAAATATAAAATATACTACAATATCCAAAATACATTTTTGAACTTACTCCTCGAAAGTAACATTTGGAATACTTTGGTGATGATCGGAAATTTGTATTTTCTGTTCTACTAAACCTGGAAAACGAGCAAAAACACTGAATTTTTTCTCGGTGGTCCCAAGAAGAGTTATAGTTATTTTAAACTCACTCACTTACAACTTCTACAAAAATTGGAGTCTAAACGGAATAATTATGAGCCGTGAGTGTATTATATGAAACTCCCTTTTATAATTTTCATATTATAATAATAAATTGTGAGCGATCTATTCACAAGCACAAGGTCATCCACGATAATATTGGTTTGCAATTTATAACCTGTGAGTGAATTATTATGTAAGATGGCGCCAGTAACATTATTAATATTTCTGACATATTTATTTATGTTTTAAGTTTTTGCTTGGTTTGAAAAATATTCAAAATGTTCACGCAAGATGCGTATTCACTTGGGTATTAAATGGTATAAATGGTTGAATATGGAAGAATGCTTATAAAGAGAAATGTAAACGTAAAAGTATTAGTAGACCATCGAAGATCAGCAAACAATTGCTTGAAGTTGAAGATCATTTTTTTGTTTTTTTTTTGTTATTATCGTAACTTTACAATAAAATATGAATTTCAGCCGTGTGTATTATATTCCAGTTAAATTAGCCAGTAAACGTCCAGAATTTAGAGAACTTCTTGTAGCTCTTTTCTTCATAAAACTGTAGGTTCATGTATCAGAAAGCAGATGTCACCAACGCCAAAATCTTTAAATAGGTCAACAATATTCATTTTCTCAAAAAAAGTTTTAAATAAAAGTTGTTTAAAATTAAATTCTATAAAAAAATAATCCTTATAGATATTTTTGGATTTTTACTTAAAAGTGTAAAAACCAAATATATAAAAAAATCACTGTTTATGCTGAAAATGAATTAAATATATAGTTTTTTTATCATTTGGCTGAAAAATATTAAAAATGTGTAATCCGTATCCTTGAAAACGTAGAAAATGATATGACAATAAATATGTACATGTACCATTTGTTCGGACAACTCCTTATAAAATAGGTCATCAACAATAAATATGTACATGTACTATTTGTTTCGACAATTAGAAAAGGTGCCCACAATAATTAGTCAAAAGTATTAACGACTTACCTTTACATTTCGGCGCGAAATACAAAAAATTGATAACCGTTGGTGTAAACACTCTATAACAAAAATCACATAATGTGGATGTGTCGCGTCCATTTGAAACCAGTGTCTTTACAACAAGGCGAGCGGGACATCTTAAATTAAATCAACTAAGTTTTTTTGAAGAAATTCCAAAAATAGCGCTGCGTTTAAACTTGACAGCGGGGTCCGACAAATTTGGAAACGTTTAAAAATCTTTTTATGGGAAAACTATTGCATTAATTAAAAATCATAACAGAATATTTTATTTTACATACTTACAAGTTTCTTTAATAACTTTTATAAAAGGCATAATCGGAAAATCGCATACTGGCTTGGCTTCGCAACAGTTTTTACTAACGTAAGTACAAAAACCTATCCACAATGTACGGTATAAACAATATTACAGGTTTTGTACGATTTCTCATACTCAACCTGTAATATTGTTTTAAATAGTAAATAAATATTACATTATAAAAAAACTAAAACTGTAAAATTATAAATTTAAGATCGCTTGGATTTCATATAACGACCAATCGCAAATGATTCCAATAATTAAGCAACGTTTGGCACGGTTAGAACTTGAATTGGTATTGCATAATCGCCCAATGAACGAAACAAGAATCAAGTTTATGAATAATATGAATATATTTTTGGAAGTCTTAAAAGTTGAAATTGTAATATTCGATTAGATCAATGGTACCCAATAGTGTACATAGCATCGTTTGTTTAAATATTTCTTTATAGTTTGCTGAGATGATTGAGCGAATTGATACGATTCTAACATCACCGAATACATTACTCGCTAAAACGTATTTTTTAGTGTTTATTTTTCACAAAAGTTAGTCTTGTTCAAAAATTGTCTAATTTTGTTAGCCAATTGTAATAAGTCAAATATAATAAATAAAACTTTTAGTACTGCATATTAAATAAATATATATACATATAAAATTGATACAAGTAAGGTGTTATAAATAAAATAAAACTAAGTCTTTTAACACAATTTATTCTTTTCTAAAACTAATAAATGTAATATTCCAAAAGCACAATTTGAATGAATGTTTTGTCGAATTATTGCAATGTTTTTATATTTTATTGATATTATTTACAGAAATTGCTCATGCAAGTCTCAATAATTATTAATATAATTGCATTTAAATCGGCAGCTATGAAACAAAACCTAACCAAAATAAAAATATTTCATCGCAAAAAATCGTTAAGGCAATAAAATATAATAAAATATGCATAGCGTGTTATGCTTGTTAAATAAAAATGGAGAAGGGCTGTTTTTGATGACACTTGCATTACCTCAAGTTAAACCCATTTAGTATAACTTGTTTCCTATTGATATTAAATGGGAAGACTGCTTAAACAAAGAACAAAAAGCAATTAAATTTTAAACATTTTTTTATTACTTCTAATATCTGCAATGAGATTATTTTCATGTTTCATATTTTCCAATTATATAACATGTTTTGTATTTATGTCTTTTATTGCAAAAAATACGATATTATTTTCCAAAAGCTTAATTAGTTTTCACATAGATATATAATAAATTATTTTAACCATTACTGTTAGATCTGCAGCTATATTTGGAAATGGATTTAATTATTCTTGCGGCATGATTGAAACCTAAAAGTCCGTAGCCATAATAAATATATTTTTCCAATTATCATATATCTCAATATACGAAATTGGTTTATATTTTTTATGTGAAAACGAATATAAAATTAGAAACCATAAACGAATTGAAACTATTAAAGAATCATTAATTCAGATTCATGCTATGGATAATGTCTAAAAATTTATATTATCATGAACATACCTAATTAGGGTATAATTAAATACAATATCCTAGTTGGTGTAAATACATAAAAGGTTTTGCTCTCACAATATATATCATGGGAATATGTAATTATTGATTTGTCCTGTTCTCAAGACGTGCGAATTATCATATTTTACGATCGAGTATAAACAAATATAAGCCGCCACAAGTTAACAACTTTTGTTAGCAATTCGAAAAAGAGCATCCACATAGAATGGAAAAGAAAAGAGATGGTAAATTAAATTTGCTTTATAACATGAGAATGTTTTATTTTAGTACATTTCCGCATTCTTCGAGGCCCCGACACATATACACGCTTTCTTAGTATGTAGTCTTATTTTAGATTAAAACTTCTCATTGTTATTTTAATAGCTGTTATCGCGCTTTGATATCATTGTACAAAAGATATCTAAATCTAATATGTTTTACTATTGTTGCACTTATTTATCAATAACAATTAGAAAAGAATTAGTAGAATACTTATTCTACTTTATTGTATGCATTGAAATATCTGATAAGCCGACATAAATGGTGAAATTAATTTTGTACGTTTATTGAAAGTTAAAATATATAAGTAATAATAATAATATAAACAATATATAAAAGTTGTGAAAAACGTAACATGAATAACCTTACATTTTCAAGTTCACAACCACTTATTATTAAACAACATTGTGCATGTTATAATACAATACAATAAATTAAGAAAAAACAATTCCAATGCAAACATTAAAACTATAAACTTTCTGAACTTTGTTACGGGCTTTGGTCGTAGATCGTGGTTTGGTTAGTATTTAAGTTGGAAATGTTACTGATATTTAGCAAGGATGAATCTAACCTTTGATTGTGATTTATAATTCTTGTACATTTTTTATTACAAACTGTTCTGTAACAAACGACAAATCGAAAAAAACATTGTTTAAATATTTTTTATTTATCCTTTATTATACAGTGCGGTTATTGTACTGATAGGATATAATAGCTCCTATTAATACATTCATGGCCATTAAGGCATTGTTACATCGCTACAAACAACTATATTTTAGTATTATTGAAAAAATATTAACAATATTAAGTTGACAATTTTAAATTATTTTACGTCAAGTGTAATGTCAATGTTATTTTGACAATTTTGTAGATTATGCCGAGATTTGATATTTTCTCACACAACCAATTAGACTTTCAGAAGTACTTTTTTTGAAGTGATGAACGAAAAATTTTTGTAATCAACTCTCGTGTTAATGGCGATAATAATCTAATTATCCCGTGAGTACTACCATTAACATGCTAAATTAATCAATTATTTTTATTCATTTTTGTTTTAATATGTTTATTTTTCGATTATTTTTATCGTTTCTTAATTTATCTTGTTCAATTTTTGATTTAATTTATTATTTTTGTGTTTGTTTATTTAAGCATTTAAGAAGTTTTAAATTAAAAAAGTTTTATTGTTGATCAATTTCTTTTTGATATATTGTATTTTATAGTTTACCTAAAAACTTTTAAATTTTTTTGTTGTCAACATATTGCAAAAATAGTATTTTTCTAAATTCAACATTTAACCTATTGTAAACTATATGTAGACGGACGGGTACATACATATTTTGTTTATTATTCATTTGTTTTGTTTATTTTTTATTTATTTTTGTATATTTTATTTATATGTATATTGTTACAAATCGGTGTTTTTGTTTAATTCGTTATTTTTGTTTGTTGTTATGTTAATATTTTTATTATTTTATTTTTTATTTGTCGTTTTATATAAATCCTTATTTAGTTTATTTTTGTTTTGCATATTTTAACATAATTTCGTTAATGTTTAGTTTATTTTTTATTTCATTTAGTTTCGGTTTTAATTTTATTAAACATTTTTACTGCGTTTTTCTGTTCCCATTTGCAACTTTTCAGTTTTTTTGATTATCGCTAATTTGTTCATTTTTCATTTAGATGGATTTTTTGGGAAATTTTTCTGCCGCAAATCGCAATTTTTTAAATATTGTTAAAAAAATTTTCTACCTGAAGTATTCTATCTGCACTACGGTCGTTGTGGTCGTATTGTGCAATTCTGACGTCTTACACCTTTAGCAGTTTTGTCTGTTCTATGGAGTTCAAGAGTTGCAAAGGGATTGTCTTCAGCTATTTTTGGGATAAATTAAGCTTGCTAAAATTAAATATGCGCTGCACGTTGTAGGCTTTCCATCCACACAGCAGATGCTACGAAGTCTCTTCTTTTTCTAAGCATAGTGGATCTTCTTGTTTACCCAATCGTAGTATGTTATTGTTATTGTTATGCATATGCTAGCCCAAGAAGAACTGAAAACGATCTCTTGGCAAAAACTGCTGGACTTCATAGAAGAGACAGAACTGCTAAAAGTGTAAGATCTCAGAGGTGCACAATAGGACCATCAGGACCGCTTGATGATCCACCTCAGGAAAAAAAGTTATTGTTAAATTTGTTGAAGTTTGTATCAGCGTCAATAATCAAATATGTTCTTGTTTAGGCCACAATGTCATGTAAGACTATGCAGTTTCTTATTATTACTTCCATGCGAGTATTTTGTCTTGGTTCTGTCAACTATAATCTTGTGTCATCCATCTCTTGCAAGCTTTTCCGCAGGATGTTGTGTTTTGTAGCAAATTTGCTTAGAATTTTTTTCATGTTTTATGTGGGATCCCAACAGTGGGTCCTAGTTTAATAAATGTCCAAGTTGTACTTTACTTACTTTCGGCTAGTTATTTGGCCGTGGTTGTATGCCTTGTTCTTTTGGTGTCTAGACCAGGCATATTCTGTTGTTTGTAGCTAGTGTTTCCAAACAATGAAAAACCAGTTTGAATTTTATTACCGGTGATCGTAATGCATCTAATGGTACTTGGATGTCATGGTACGTGATGGTAATTGGTATGTTGGATTGAACTTCCGACTATCGTGTTTCTGGCACAACACGCAATGGCGGCCACTTCCACTTGGAAAACAGAAGCATATTTGCCCAGCGATATATCTTTTATAAATTGACATTTGTAGAACGTGCTATTGCTTAAATTTAAATAAATGCATTCGGTATGAATTGCGTGTTTTTGTTTTCGTAAAATTTAATTTCAGTGAATTATTTGTAATAAGTCGCAAGTTTCAGTGAATTTTGCGAATTTTGAGATTTTTATTTTATAAGTATTCACTCTATTCCCATTGTTTAATAATATTTTTTTTACAAATTTAGTAAATTTTATAATGAATCGCAATTTTAATCAATTTTATTTTATAAATTGCAACTTTTTATGAACTGTTTTTTTACATTATCCGTAATATTTAAGCATAGCTTTTAAAAAATTTAGTAGTTTTTATTAAATCAGAATTATTTAATTTTAAATCGCTTTTTAAACTTTAGGGAGTTTTTTATTTATTATTCAAAATTTTAAATACATTATTTGGCAGTACATTTAAAATTATTCTATTATGAGATTTTTCCGCTTAGTAGAGATTTTATTGTATTATAAAATACACAATTTAATAAAATACTTGCAATTGTTTTAAATATTTCACAGTTAATATGAAATGGTATAAAATAGAATAATATTGTTTTTTACATTTGTTACCCACAACTGATAAATGAAACAAGTACTAAATTCTAAATCACAATAACAAGTAACGCGAAATTATTGCAATAACCATATTCGTTATCGATTTACAGTACTTAGACACAATACTGATAAGGTAATAATAGTAATTGCATTCTTTGGTGTTCGTGTTCGTGCCACTGGTGTCAATAAGCATGTGTGTTTCTTTTCAAAATCATATAAGTCATATGACGCACAATGAAAACGTTCTAGGGGATGGCTGATCCATTTGCACATAGAGATTAAGATTAGTGCTAATATTATAATTACATACGATCATTAAACTTTACTTTATACTTGTTTAAATATACTTATATAGAGCCGACTAAAAATATCTTATAGTTTATTTTGTTGCAGTTCCAATTTGGATACCTTTGGATTTATTTTCATTGATCAATAGGTAAGTTTTTAAATTACTTTATAATATATAAAAATAAAACATAAAGATTTAATTAAAGTTCTTGGTTATAATAATAATAAATTCGTATTAAATTCATTTAATAGCCCCAAGATATTATTATATAATAAAATGAGCAATAAAAATTAACTAATATAAACAGATCATAAAATGGAAAACTAGATTTGAATTTAATCTCTGCATAAAAAGCTAGTTGATGTACGATGGAATAAATCGAGGAAGATAAATTTATGTAATTATTTACTTTTTCCCTCTATTATTGTTCTTGTGGAATTATTAATTGTATCGTTTGCATTTCCGTTGATCACAGTCTGAGTTACAGTATGATTTATTCGTTGTTATTGTTGTTTTAACAACGAGGCAATTATATCGTCATTATAAGTGCTATGTATCTGGCGCCTCGTTATTCCACATTACTTATGGTTTTTTTGTAATCTCGATGGTACTATCTTTATTTCTTTATTAAGAAATAGTTTTCGCATCGATAAAAAATATTGTTTGCAGGTTGTTCTCACATGACTTATTTTAAATACTGAACGTGATGGAATGCTAAAGAAAGAAGAGACTGTGTATATGTAAATGCACGATCACTGTACTGGCGAATATGGTAATATTACTTCAATTGCGTAAGCGTTTGCACCTATATAAGTATGGCGTTACCTTTTCCTGGAATTGCTCTACCTACTTTGCGGATATATTATCTTTCTAAAGTATTTTATTTAATTTTTAATAAACTTATGTGTTTTATGATTAAATTATATATATATATATATATATATAAGGTTTTTTACAATGAATGACTGGATATTTTTTCGAAAAATAGAAAAATTTCATCAGAGATTGATTTTGATATAAATGTGTTTTTCAATCTCGAGCAAATTTTGTATATTGTCATTGTATACTATCAGTAATCGATTGTTTTATTAAACATTATCTGTGAGGGAATACAGAAATTGAACTTTGGCAACAAGATATATTGTCAGACCTCAAATCCTTCTACAAATCATGCAAATATTGTCCGAAATTAAGTTTCTTAATGAATGTAAGTATACTACAAATTGTGATCAAAATCACATTTTGTCGTATTAGATTGATGCTGTGTATTTGTTTATATACAATTTTATATTATATTACTGTATCCTATTATCTCGCGCGATAAAAATTTTAATTCTAGAATTTTTTTCTTCAGAAATTTTAATTCACAAATGTCATTTTAGGCTACTAGTGTTTTATATTTTAAGAACATTTAATCCAAACTCAGATTTTCTAATGTAAGATTGAACTTTTTGTCATTCAACTGCCTATTTAGATTAGCAATTTTGGTAGAATGTTGTTTTAAACCAACCTATATATGATAATTTTATTTTGGTTAACTTTTTGGAAACCATTTACTTTTATCAATAAAATATAACTTTGTTATTATTTCTACCAATGCGTTTAATAAACAGTAAACTGCTTTTCAATTTCAAATATTTTCTTTGAACTTGCGGTGTGATATTTTTTTAGAAAAAAGTCTTCTGAATTGTTAATATTCTTTTATATGTCTCGGAAGATAGTTAGAAATTATTTATAGAATTGTGTTCAGCTCAGCACAAAAGAGTAGCAGTTGTATGGTTTTTTATATCAAATTTGAATAAACCATATATTCTAGCAAATAATCTTATTTGAACTGAGGAATTATTATTATTAATTAATAATTACTTAATTAGTTTCTTCTTTTACTTAAACTGTTGTATGACGAGCGCCTAAATAAAAGTTTGTAAACACTTCTTCTTGCCCTCTTTTCAACATCTTCTGTTACATAAACCACCAAATAAATATATCGGAGGTAGATACATAGGAGAGAAAGATTTATTTACATAAGTTATGGCTCATTTGACTATCCGATGTGGCAAACGAATCATATGGTCTCACTAGTGTCTGTGTAGGACTCTTGTTCACATCTTGTATTTGTGTCTCATTCTCTCTAATCGTGGAGCTAATGATTGAATCTCTTATCGTGGCATATAATACGTATGGTTGTATCGAAACTTCTACTCAAGCAATTCTTAATAAATTTGAGGTAGTAATTTAATAGTTCGTAATTTCGAATACGTCATTTTGTTAGCAGTAAAGCAATTCGCCACTTGTTGAACCGCTTTTAAATAGTGTAGCAAGGAAGGTTTCTTTTTTATTCAGCAATTGCTGCTGTTTCTTTTACTGTCGTATTTAATTGGCTAAAATGTTTCTGTATCATAAATAGTGAGTATATTATAGATATTATACTTGCTTTGCATTTGACCTAGGAATACGTAGATTAGTTACTCATTCATGGCACCTGTCATTTAATTACCATATAAAATACCGCCAACGAATCAGTACAGGCAATAATATAACCACCACAAGTGATATGTTTACAGTTTATTGCTCACTTCCTCTTTCACTGCCAAGAAGTTGAATTTGAATGGAGTATTGGTTACTATGGGATACTATGGGGATGTTCATGGTCGAATAGTTTAGTAGTGATACAAATAAGATTCCCGCGGGATCTTTCTATAGATCTGGGGTAAGTCTATCATTTAGAAAATTGGCAATGTTTGTTGTTAGGATATTGGATTTAAGCAGAGTTAACTACTGTATTGTGATAGTAAGAGTTGTAATTATGTTTTGCCGCACAAATAATTAATTGACGAGTAGTATTGGTATTTTTTTAGGGTTTATACAACTTCTGGTTATGTCTAACATTGCGTTACTCAATTCACTTGTAACCGCCATTTATTAAAGCTTTATGGAAACCACCTAAGTTTGTGTATACGTTACTTATAGTGTTACTTTGTCGCGATTGTGTTTAAATTGATTTAACACTTACGCAACGTTTTACCGGTTTGCAAACAGTATCAACAAAATTAATAATAAAAAATACTAAATGTAAGTTTTATTAATTGGGTGGTGAACAAATAAAATTTATTACATTATACGCAAGGTTTAACTGGTACAATGAAGTGATAGGCTTTCCAGTTACTTCTTCGCTAATGTTGTAAAATACTATAAATTAATCATAAGGATGGTTTCGAACTCTATTATGTGGTACTTCATTATTAGAAATAAATAAAATATATATATATATATATATATATATATATATATATATAATAAATTATTTAATTATTGCCTGTCTGGAATATAGGAAATTGTAAAACATTTCCTCACACTATGTATAATATGTGCACAGAGATTATAAAAATCAGTCAAGTTCAAGATACTTCATACGCAAAACAAATTCAAGTAGAATAAATTTCTGATATTTTAAAAAAGCTTTCATTGTGCTCAGACTATCTAGGGGGAGCTATATATTTCATCAATGGACAATAATACATAATAGAATTTTGATTTTATACATGGTGGCCAAATTTTGACTATCTAGTGTTGTCCAACCGGTGTGCCGCAACTACGTACAAGGTGTGCCGCGGGACCGTTAACCTTTTCTGTGATAGTTTATATTGAGTGATATTTGTTAATATAATTACTCTTTAACTTATTCTTTTTCTAAATATTACTGTGTGAGCCACACAAGTTTCTATTAAAAAAATGTGGCGGGTACAAAAAAAGTAAAAAAACATTGCTCTAAAGTCTTGAGTATTGGTTGTCTTGGAAACTAAAAATGCGTTTGTGTGCAATTGTCCGTTATTAATACTGAAATTCTACAATTTAAAAATATTGTATGCTAGTTGCCATTGAAAAAAAGTGATTAAATATCTCGACAATTTAAAGTGAAAAATAAACTGACTACAGCACTGGCTTCCATGCAAAAAGATAAGATGTGTTTATCTTGTTTCAATAACTTATTGGGCAAATAATTGGGGTTAACAAAAATAACTTTTCTTGATAAATATATGTTTATTACAAATCAATAAATTAGTGTTTTATTTATTATGGATAAATTGTTCTTTTGACTAATATCCAATTATTTCTGCAAAAAAGTGTTAGATACTGGTTGAACTACTACACTAATAAACATTTTTTATTGAACATAAACATTTACTTTCACCCACAGTGGTTTAAAATTTAACCAGTCAGCTCCCATTTTTGTGTCAATACTCATGTGAAACTCATATCATCAAAATATTGACCAGTATATTATAAAGGGTTAAGAAATGAGAAAAGTTATAGCCTTCATAGGAATCGGCAAATATTGATTAATCACGTTTTCTATGGAACGGAAAAATCTTTTAACTACTAACAAATTCATTTTGTAAAATTAGCTCAAGGGTTTAGCCAATTTGTACAATTTGTATCTAGAGTTTTTGTTGAACTGATAACAAGTCATTTATTAACAAATTTTCACAACTAAGAAATATTATTTTTACTCAGTTCTGCAACCATGTTTTGTCTTTCAAAACTGGCATTTAATCAACCGGGTAGCAAGCAGGTTGAAAAAATAAACTAATTAATGATTAATACAAAGATATGATACTAAAATGTATCAGATTATAATAATGATGCTAGACATCCATCTAGAACACTAAATATACCCTACAATTCAAAATCAAAACAATTAAGTAAAAAGTTTATAATCAATTAATTATTAAACGCATAAAATTGTTATATTCATGTCATCTTAGTGATTTCCGCATCGCATTGAAACAAAAAGAACCGAATAATTGATAAACGTAATTAAGCTTCATATTATATTTTTGTGATTCAACAAAAAACATCCGAATCTATGGCATATTGGAGCTTAAAGAAAATTAAATGTAAATCAATGGAGAAATTCAACTTTTGAACTCACACTTTGGCTGCAAAATGCAAAAATATTAATTGTCTTTGTTTAAATTTACAAAAATATCAAAAATTGAACTTTCATAGAATTTATTTCAAATAAAACTTATAAATCGTGAAGCTTTGCAGAATCAATGTTGTCGTGTATTTTTTCTTGAAATAAGAATTTGCAAAACATCGGAAATGTATGCACATGAAACATTGAGGAAATGCCGTTTCCATGATATTTTTAATGGAATATAAATTCATATAGAATTTAATTGCTTTCCGGCAATTTATGACCCAGTTTCTAGGCCAAATTAAGTGTATATTTTAATTATAGAATTAATTATTGCCTAATCATTGTTATTATGAAATGATAATTCATTTTGCAAAACAAAAATAATTAAAAGACTATTTACACCTTTGATTGAGCTATTAACACTTTTTAAGATACTATTAAATGTTAAATGAGAAACGGATAATTTAATTATAAGTAAATACAATGAATAAATAATGCATCAACAGGTGAATACCAAAGGCATCCCCATTAACATACATTTACAAGATAGAAATCAAATGTGTAGAAAATGTTATATCTCGGTGTACTTGCATTTTAACACAGAGCGAGGCGTTGTAAAAATATCTGTAACAAGAATCAGTTATGTATTTCCTTCATGTATGAAATAAGATGAGATTTATATTATGATAATCATAATTATATGAAATAAGAGAGCAAGAATAATCTTCGTTGCTGTTCTGCAAGTTAGAATATGGTAATTGCGAGATTTTTGTGAAATTTAAATTAAAACATGTTGCAGGTGGGCATGTTCATTTTGCGTTGAACAACTTCATTATTGATTATTTCTTTAAAAATTGCTATACGAACATGTTTTAATATGCATATATTTTCGTGTCCTAATAATTTATGTTTATGAATGTACCAAAACGGATCTGATATATAGTTGCGAGTAGGAAACAGGTGTAGGGGGTCTTGTTCAATTAATACTAGAGGCGTTGATTTATTCTAAATTAGTCGTAGGATTAACGCGAGTAGGAGCTACAGTTGGTTGCGATTAACACTATTTTACAGTTTTTATAAGGATCCTGATTTTATTCATTCGCAATTGATGTTTGTAAAACACACATGCAATATAGAAAGTTATTATATATGCAACGTTAAAAGTAAATTAAGTATTAGACATTTCTGTAAATACGGCTAGACCAAGTCAGACTAGACGCCATAAATTAGTGTTTGTATTAAATTAACTGAGAATAATATAAATATAAATCATGGAGCAGTTTGTTCCACGATGAGCGCATTTATAAATATGTGCGCAGCTCATCAAATTTGCACTAAATTGCCTCCTTGTATAATAATTATTTTTAATTAATCATAAAATGCCTTTTGTTTGGTAACTAATTATTAATTATAATTGGAAAATTACATCATAAAAAATAAAAAGAAGCAACGGTTAAATTTCGTGCTATTATCCCATTTATAAATTTTCTGAAAGTACAAAAAATACACATTTCACGTTTACTGAAATGATTTATGTGTCATTTAAGGTAATCATTTTAAAGCTTGGTTTTGCAGAAAAAACGATATTTTTTGTGAATTATATCTTATGGGAAAGTAAATGTAAGAAGTAATGTCACGACATTAATCGCGGGGCTTCTGATTCTAAAAAAACATGCTCATATTGGATTTTACCGAAGCCTTTTAAATGTATAATTTCGGTCTTGGCCTAACATGTTGTTTTATTAGTATCCATATAAAGATATGTTATTGTATGTATATTTCAGTTGTATGTTCGCGTATATGGTATTTAAAGTGAGAGTAGTGTGGTGTAGCGCCGGCCCAGTTGGCGCTAGACCTTATATGGGTCGGCGATGTGATTCATTCGGCCTCTAGGGTCGGGACCCGTCAATGCACCCACAGACACATACCTTTGCTAACTAGCCTACATCTACTAGATGACACAATACATAGCGTGGGATTTTTCTCTATGTGTGTGTGAACAAATTAAGCGGCCCATTTTCACATATCTGTGCACCTTCTTTCAAATCTCAATTCGTCATGATTTATTTACATATTAGTGTTATATTTTATTCAATTTCAACCTGCTTTGCCAATTTGTTTATTATTGTGTAATTAATGACCTCAAATTAATTCTTCTATTGATCGCTGCTATGTGAAGAAACTCTTTACTAAACGGGAAAATCCTATCTTTATTGATGCTTTTAAACTAATAAATTGTATATTACGTAAAATACGAATGGCGATTTACATCTTTGCACTAATTACTAATAATTAGCATTATTTTTTTAACTCACAAAAATTTTAAATACTATTTAGTGTTTTCAGCACATTTTTGTAACCACTCACTCTAAGTAGTGTGAGACCTGAGTATGTTTATTATTGCATACGATGACTCTAATACTTAAATCTAATTAATCTTTTCATCATCTGCTATGCTGAAGTCAATGAGGTGCACTGAGGAGGTCTTGTGAAGAGCGATACAATTGTATACATTTGATTGTTAAATTTTTTTTTGTTTGATTACCGGTAGAGTATATATGTTTTATTGTATGGTATTTTAGTATTTATATTGTTTACAAAACAGGCGCACAACCACTCACTTTGACTACATAAATTATTTTTAGTTTATGATAAACTTTGCTCATGGCATTCTCTTTTTTATTTATTGATCCAATAGCCTAAGAGCTGGCGACCACACAGATGAAATTGTTTTGTGAAGTGTCATCTACAAGAAATTTGCTCAAAACCTCTGCAAAACGACAAATAAAAAATATTTGTACCCCTTACTCCTTCGTTTGCAATTTGTTAAATCCATTGTTTTAAAACATGGAAAACTGTATAAACAACCCCGTTGCGAACATATCTAGTGCGTTAATTTTGAGGATATATTTTAAAAATACTGTATAATTTAATCTTAATTTTCCGACATAAACTAATATATGCCGGCACAATCCTATACTAATTCATCATGTATGTATTGGAAATTGCAACATTGACGTACAGAAATCTGCCAATGGAATTGAAACAACAAAATATTGTTTTTCTAATAACCTACTAAAAATAATTTTCGGACGTTGTAATGTCAACGAATAACATTACAACGTCCGAAAATTATTTTTAGTAAGTTATTACAAAAACAATAAACATTGACGTACAGAAATCTGCCAATGGAATTGAAACAACAAAATATTGTTTTTGTAATAACCTACTAAAAATAATTTTCGGACGTTGTGATGTTATTCGTTGTGCTATTTTCTCCAGTTTTATTCGTTTACCTTTTATATATTATTTTATATATTTATTGAATAATGTTTTTCAAACTGAATCACCGTAGCCAAAGACTATTTGGCCCAAAGGTATATTTCAATAAGAATGTTGACAAATCAGATTCAACTAACAGTGAAAATTACACATGTGCAAGAATTATAGCGATAAGTGCACTGGTGCTAAGCAACGCAACCAATATAAACCAATCGTACTTGTAAAATTAATTAGTATCTGTGCACAAATCGGTATTCGAAATTTATAACAAATTTACTCGAACAAATCTCGGCAAATAGTCCACAAAAGTTTGCATTCATATGTTGCTTTAAGCAACCGCATTCATTAATTTAAATTTTAATTTGATTGTCAAAGTCACTTTTGATCAAATT
>JARJEC010056902.1:0-37090 GCA_030264575.1 Tachinus sp. AB-2021 | reverse complement strand
TCGCATAGTCGAGAAATATTTTAAAATGTCCAAAATAATGAGATTTTTTTGTGAAATTTTGTAATAGATTGGAAAATATGAAATAGTGTTGTGAAATAAACTGTTTGTGAGTCCCACAAAATATAGAGAAAATGCGGAGAAATTTTGCAAATTGTTGCAATATGTTTATTATAAAATTTAAAATGGCAAGAAACGTTTGTAATATGTTGTGAAACTTTGTAAACTATTGTAAAATGTATGAAATATTTGTGAGATGGTGTGTATATGTAAACAAATTAGAATTAAGTAATTAACATTTCGATTTTATTTTTTTACTTCTGGTGATGGCCGCGTTGTCAATTTTCGAAATTTCAAATTACTATTAGAAATGTATTTATTTTAAATTTTGAAAGTCTTTCACATGTGTTAAGAAAGGTACTATCGCAATTAAATAGACGAGCGATTGCCAAAGTCCGGTTTAGATTATTTTAGTAGGAGCTAGTAACTAACTTACTATTCAATTTACGAAATTTATCTATTACCACCAATGATTATATTTAAATAATAATAATAATTCGATACGAGTTTTAATGTTTGGCGGAGAAGCCTACGACGTATCAACTTCTTGTTTTGACGCAGTCTGCCAAACGGGATCGTGCAGAACTACTGTTTTTCATAAATAACGTAAAATAAAAGTACTACAATCACCAGGTGACATATCCACTACGGCCGATTGCAAATATTGACCTCAGTTAACCAATGTTAAACAGCAATAGCAAACCTTAACTCAACACATACACATATACCCACATACACAGCTAAAGAACCTCGAAGCCGATGGCCAGTAGAGCAAAACCCAACAAACAAAAATACAACTAATAATGCTGCGTGTGAGGTACATTTGATTTAATGAGTTAAACATAAGTAGGGATACGTTGTATGCAGCGCGCCTTTCTAACACGCCTGAACTAGTTTTCAGTTCTATACAATTCAGTGGTTTGCACACGTTTGGTCACTAAAGTATATATAGCTATGCTATGCTACTCTACTAAATTACTTGCCTTGGCCCGAACAAGGCTTAAGGATAGGCAAGCGAGTACTACATTTGAATGCTTATTTAGAGTTAGGCCAAAGGCTTCAATAGCATTTTTAGCATATATATTCGCTTGTCATGATAGTAGTAAAATAGTAGTATTATCGGCAGTAACATTATACAAATTTATTACTTTTTTAATATCGAGGCGTTTCCCCTGTAAATTACAATGCAAAACTTTAAGAGAATACTGGCTCATTTACCGTGACGTAGCGGTAGGCACAAGAGCGACGGCCCGGCAAATTGCACATGGCGAACGGGCTAGGAGGTCGCGTTGTCAGAATTTGCTATTATGCAGTAGTATATCAAATCCTTGGTGACGTATTTCTATTCCCAAACGATTTTTTTCTAATTTAAGTAATATCGTTCACTACATAGATGTACTGAAGTTTTCTGCCAGCTCTATGACCTGGAATATAGACAAATTTAACATATTTGTGACATTGTGACAAGTTTCATTTTCGTAATACTATTGAGCCTAAGTACTGGATGTGTGGATGTAATCATACATGATTAAAAAATTTTTGTAAGGTCGATTAGTATTTTATAACAATATTTTTGTAATAACGAAAAAATATCACAATAAGTAATTTGTGCACACATTTTAATTTGCACAATAAATTTACAATACAGATTAATAACAATAATGTAAAATAAATGCATAGAATAATTGAATTATTGAATTAATTATAAATGCATGAATATTAAAAAATAAGGAAAAATGGATATTATTAAATTATTTCGAACTAGGTCGCATTCTCGACGGTTATATTTTATAATTCTGTAACAAACCAGTTTTGTTTAACTTCAAGTTTTTCCTACTTACTCTAGATGTCCTAGAAAACTTGATGGGACGGTGAAAGAAGATGAAGAAGTAGCAGCATAGCGAAGGGTGGGAGTTTGGGGGCATAAACACGCGCTCTGGTAATTGGCTGTTTTGTTTCCCGTTGGAAAGATTAGATCTGACAAGTCCATCAACTCTGTGGAGGGAATCCAAATGAATGCCTCCTAACATGGTAATTTATCACGGAGCGCTTTTATCGGACGCCTTTGCATAATCCATGAATACACAAACATAAAAAAGTGATGACACCAACGTCGACAATAAAAATATATATTTTATTATTTCTTTATGGTATAAGAATTGGGGCGAAAATTAATTAAATTTCTTCAGATTTTTTTTATAGATGCTATAAAGGGAAGCTTTTATAAAACCACAGTACAACCTCTTAAATGTTTTATATTATTAAATTCATTAAAATGTTGAATGCTTTCAAAATAAATCATTTTACTTTTATATTTATTTTATTTTTTTGTTATAATTGAATTTTTAAACATATTTTAATGAAATGCCGGGGACAATTTTATTATATTAATATTAAGAAACAATTAAAATTTTAAATATTTAATATTTTTTTGCTTATAATAAAAAACTAAATGTCATTTTCTTGAAAAATTATTTTAATAATTAAAATTTTGTTATAAATCATTAACGAGATGATAATTGTATTAAAATTCTATATCAGGGTTGCTATTTTATTTGATAGCATATGTAATTCTTTATCCACACGTTTGAATAAAGAATTACATATGCTATCAAATAAAATAGAATTGAGTTGAGTCTCGTTCTTAAAATTACACGGGCGACATCGTTGGACGAAGAAATTAATTTGAAGAAATTAACCAATTATAACCAACTAACTAATCAAGAAATATTTAAGAAATGAAACTAAATTGGACTTATACTGAGTGCTAAAAAAAGAGTAGTTCACAGTGAAAGGATGTGAAGAAATAAAAGAAGAGAAAGAATGGGAGAGGGGAGAATTAAATGATAACTAAAGAGCATGAAGAAAAACGCCTGGTAGATGTGAAATATCGAAATCTGATATTACTGAAAGCTATTCTATTTTGCCACTGACGCTCATGCTATTGTTTAGTGATGTTTCTAGCGGACAAACTTTATGTCTTATCATCACTTCTCGACTATGTTAAAATAGCAATAGGCTGTCGAATGTGCCATTAATTGTTTTAAATCGAAAATAAGGAAAAAGCAAGGTTCTTGGTGTGAAAATGAATAACATCAGGATTCGAAAACTAATTTGTATTATTCGAGGAAGTCAATTCTCAAGCACAACTCACCAAGGCTACGACTAAAAGAATCGCATAGTAGTCTTTGTACTCGGGTGGTAAACCCACTTCACTCATAAATTTTGCTACATTTAGTTCACACTGTACACTGTCAAGAAATATTGCAAAATACTGTGAAGTTTTCAACAAATACACTCTGATGCAAAATACCGGGTCACTGGGTAATTTTTTGCAAACAACCCGGGTAGTTTTTTTCAAGAGGTTGCATTAACCGCAATAAACGAACTTCTTGTGGCACTTCAGGAAGAATGGCAGAATATTCCACAAAATGATATTTGTGAGCTCATTCGTGGCATGGGCCGGCGTATGGAAGCAATAGTTAGGGCTTGAGGAGAGACGAAGTATTGAAATTTTATCCAACTGAAATTTTCATTATTAATCTTTGTGGAGTTTATTTTGCAGAAATGCATTTTCTTTCGTGTATACGTAAATATTCTGATAAGTACCATATGTTGTTTTTTTTCTACATCATGATGGTCTATTTGATTGTAAAATACTAAAAGTTTTAAAAAAGAAATTACCCAGGTGTTTTTGCAAAAAATTACCTAGTGACCTGTTTTTTTTGCATTTGAGTATATAATGGAATAAAGGAATATTACACAATGCTTCCGAATATCATGAAACGTCCAATATTGGAAACAGTTTGGACAATGGGACATGGTTAGAATATTTCAAGTGGTTAGGAAAAAAAAATGTATTGAAATATTTACAAAATGTTTGGGAAATATTGCAAAATAACCGAAGTGGCGCGATTTAATGTAAAAGCGAATTCTTATCCTCATCACAAAATAAACACTTATTATAAATTTTTTTTTTAAATTATCAAAGTTTCAAAAGGTTTACGAAATGATAAATATTAGTAATAAAGTATTATTGAGAAATGTTCCATACGTATGGGAAATGTGTAAACTTATAAGAGTAACTAAGTATACCGGGTAACAATACGAACGGGTATATCATTTCCTTAACCGGAAATATCTTCAATTTTATTGTTTTAAAATGTATTCCCAGTATATATTTTAAGTATAAATCCCCATTTTTCGGAACTTTAATTTTGAACATAACCTCAGTCCGAATTTTTTTTCTCACTAAAATTTTTGATAGTAAAAGAACTACTATCATGGAGCATTTGGAAAAAAGTAAGTTACACCTTAAATACCTAGTAATTATGTCTTCTATTAAAGCGCGCAAGTCAAAATAATAAATATTTAAAATAATGTAAATAATGTAATTTTCTAATTATAAAAAAACAAAACAAATAAACTGACATTTTATTTTGTTATTAACCAAAACTTCTAAAAAACAAATCCAAATTTGCAAAAAATATCCAGTATATTTTTCCATTTAAGATTGGTGTTATTTCCGGTTAAAATGATATTTTGCAAATTTTTAGCGGTGAAGTTGGGTTTTGATTTTACCCATAATCGTTTTATATGATAATATTAATAAATAAAAAAATATGGGATACTTGTTTGAATTGTCACCCGGTATATATATATATATATATATCAACAACATACTCTGATTAAATATTTTATGTTAGATTCATCAATCAGACAATTTTCTTCTTTACCTAAAAATAAATTTAAATAACAAAATATAAGCGGTTTTTAATATTTTTATAAAGAAAAAATTTGAAATCATTTTAAAAGTAAAATTTCAAGCTGAATTCCATATTGAGCGCATTATTGGAAGATATTTTAAATAGTTTTTAGCCTACTTCCAAAATGCTTTAAAAATAAAGCAACATAATTTACAAAATATATTAAAAATTAATCTATATTTTACAAAGGAAAACATCAACCAAATATCGGTTCATATATCATCGACTATTTTCTACAACCAATAAAATAATTGCAACTGCAAATAATTGAAGGTTGCTTTATTATACTGTGAATAATTTCCCGTTGATACGTTTTTGCGGAAACAATGCAATAATTATAATATTGGAATTAAAGTGTAACGAATTAACAGTAATTTAATATAATTCATGACTTTGACAATTGTACTTTTTAAATTTATACTCGACTTATTTTTAAGAATATAAAACTAATAATACATCAAAAAATATTCCGAGCAAATACCACACGAGACTGAAACTAATCGAGAATAATTCTGCGTTTTTTCTCAAATTTGATGAAATCACGAGAGGGCAAACAAACTTTCGAAAAAACTTATTATTCTCGCATTATTCTCAGTCTCTTGTGGTATTACTACTGGTAATTTTTTTTATAAATGCTCGAATTCTAATACCAACGGTGACAATACAACTAGTTGTATTTTTCAAAGAATTTGTATTACAATGCTTGTTTTATTTATAAAAATATCGATAAACGAACCACGAGGTTATGTTTCATATGAGAATATATTTTTGCATTTAAAACTAATACAAATACAATTATAAATTTTATATTGACAGAGTTTGTCAAATATGACAATATTATTTGAATTTGTTATGGCGAACATTTCTTATTGGTAACTATGCACCACTCGAGCGCGCTAAAATAAAACAAATTTAATTCAATAACTATCAATAAACTTATTGTATTACCTTTGATAATTCAATTATTTTTTTAATGTTTATGCTATTAGATAGAGCATTTACGAGAGAGTTTATGCAAATATATATAGTATTCTCTTTAAAAATCAAAAGTTTTGATAGTATTTTATTTATTTTTTTAATTATAAGTATTTTGTTTTGCACAATGTTTTACAAAGAATAAAAAAATAGAATATTTTCCATAAGGCTGCATTTTTTACAAAATTATATTGTTGAATCAAACTGCTAAACGCTCAAAATATTACTAATTTTGAATTTATTCTAATAACAATAAACTTTGGTTTGTGGATAATAAAGTAAATAATAATAAAAATATAAGTTTAAATTATTTCAATTTGTGCTTATTTCAACCTTTTATTTAGAAATGTGTATTAATGGAGAAAGAGGATTATCAAATCAATACAAAAAAAATCAATGCATAACCCATAATCACATTGAATTAAAAATGAATAATTTATTTCACGCCCGACGATCATCAAATTTGCACATTCGATGCGGTAATTTATTAAATTTCACGAGTAATTTATTCTTGGGGGAAATTAGCCTAAGAAAAGCCAAGGATCCGCAAAAAGGTGCTGCGAATTTATTTGTGGTGGAACTGCAAGGGAGATTACATTCAGGCGCGTTAATATTATTAATATTTGCCAGCGACGCAAAAGGAAAAAGGGCGAAAAGCGTTAGTATAAGAAAGAATAACTGGATGTTTTTTCAGTAATATTTCGTTCCTCGGGGGATATTTCAAAGGAGTATACATAATAAATTAAATGAAGAAGACGGGTGATATAATCTTTACTAACCCATAACAAAGAGCGATAAAGAATAAATTAGTTATTAGTAAAATTTGCTATTTAAATAATTTATTACTCTGAAAGTTATACCAAAATCAAATTATTTTATTTGTTCTAATTTCAATTAAATTCATTTTTTCTACATCCAAAAGGATATTTTTTGGAATATAAACTTTTGAATAAAAAAGTAAAAGAAGTGTAAAATTAAAATAAAAGAGAACTAAATTAATAATTAATGTTCACTCACCGTTTTGGCTTGACATATTGCAAGGTATACTGGCGAGATGTGCACACTTCGAAATATTTTTACTCTTTTAATAGTCATAAAGACTAAAAGAGCTGTTATTTTAGGAAAATACGAAAACAAATTTTAATATATAAATTATGTGATGCATTTTTGGATTTTTTAAGCAAAATGTAATTAAAAAAAAACATTTTTTCTGGACTTAACTAGTCAACGATTCAATTTATATCAAATGCTTACAAACATTACGATTTCTATGGGAAAACTGAAAAATAAGGTTAATTAACATCAGAAAAATGACAAAACTGTAGCAATTTGTGAGAAAATATTGATTCAAATTACAGGAATTTAAAAATCAATTTGTAACATTAAATTAAATTTACTAAAAATTATGTTTTATTAAAAAAGACTCTCCAAAAATAGAAACTTACAAAAGAGATATTTTAAAAATTGCGACTTGCGATACAAAAACTTTTTAAATTGCGATTTTTGATAGAATACCTACAAAAAATTGCGATTTATGACGGAAAACAAACTAAGAAGTGTAATTTATAAAATGTTCTTAAAAAATGTGATTTATGATGGATTTTGAACTTTTGATTAAAAAAACTATTAAAAGTTGCGAAGTTGAATAGGAGGAGAATAATTTTATACCGGAAAATTCAGTCAAAATGTTTATAAAAGGTTAATTTTTTTAATTGACGTGGGCAACAAGGCCTTCTGTCACTAGCAATATAATAATAATTCACTTAACTTAAAAGAAAACTGGGATTTATGAAAGGATTATTTGCCAGTGAGGATCGTTACGGAAAAGTATATAATTAAATTATAAAATAGCGATTTATAAGAAAAAAATCAGCAAAGTGAGTACCGCTGTACTCACGAAGGATGTGTAAGCACACTCCCTCACTTACCAACTCACCAACTTACTCACCAACTCACGCACACTCTCACTCACTTACTCACTCACTCACTCATATGCAATAGCATAAACCCCGGCCGTAGCCGATAGAATAAATGTTTACACATAAAAAAAACAAATTTTGTTTTATGATTTATGCAATTTGTTAGAGAAACTAATAAAGTTGACTACGGTTATTGTTTATTCTCTGTAATTTAATATATTATAGTCATATGAATTATTGTAGCAATGACTTAAACAATGGTTCTTGAACACTGCATATAATTTGTAAATGGAATATTATTATTGTGATATATTACAAGAACAATAGAAGGTCTTACAAGTTAAACTAAACTACTTGAACTAATATTAACAAATCGTGTAATTTATAGATGAAGTTACAAACAAGATTATTGGAGCAATATGACATTGTATGCCAGACATATTGACGACATATGCAAGTTACATCAATTCATAGACTTTAATGGATTTAAGATATCATATCTAAGATGCACCGCAGCTACGATGAAACTTGTACTCACGCTAGTTTATCTTCCAGGACGTATCCACAAACGCGTTATTGTGCCCCGGAGTGAGATTGAGACATTTTATCTTTCACTGCGTCACATAACACAAGAAAACTAAGATCCGTACTTACGAGATGAATGCGATCGCTCTCGGAGGAAAACTAATATCTTTGCGATTTAATTTTCCATAATTTAGTCGACTTGAATGGCTCCATTAAGAATTTATATTAGTATTTTAAGCTGCATTATCTAATGAAATGTTTATTAGATCGTAGAAGAACTATGTGATTACTTTCCTCCAGTATTAATTCAATTTTGAGGATAAATCGTGTAGCTGTCAGCAATTCCAAGTGAGGAACAAACAGTCGATACGTGGTCTTCGTCCTATTGATTGTAATGCAATCAAACTGCGAAGGAACTCACATTAATAGTGTTTGATATTCGGTTAAGTTAAGTTTCTGGTTTCAATCATTGATTGTGACATGAATGTAATATTGAACTAATAACCATAATTATATTAAACTGGACCCATGTTTACGTACGCTAGTAATTAAATTATTACTTGATAAACACACACTGTCCAGCATACATTTCGTATTAAATCGCAATATCGATAAATCTAGTTGGCGTAGCCGCATAAATGTAAGTGTGCATGTAATTTTAATCAATCGTTCAAAATTTAATTATATCTGTAATTGAATGAACCAGTAATACTAATAATAAATTATAACGACGAATTCAAACCATTACTATTATATAGTACATATTAAATGCCATTCTTGACTTATTGACCGAAAAGTTTTCAAGCGCCAATGGAAAAATAGGTGTGATGCTTTATATATTTCTTTAATTGAAGCCATTCATCCAATTTTGCGGAAACTCCTGCAATAAATCTACCATCAAACCTAATCCTTTAGTATATTAACTTCATTGGCTTCATCCGCTTGATGATATCGACTAATGCAATACCTCGTTACTGACTCATTTCATTGAAATTGCTCGGATAATGAATGATGATGAATTTAATTTAATAACGGTGTCAATCCTCTGTCAATATAGGCTTCAAAACAACACAACTTAATTAAAAATAAGTATTACATTAATACGGGCATACTGGATAGAACATATTTCACAATAAAGTCGCAACTGAAACACCGAAATGACCCAAAGGCCCACCGAAAAAATACTCTTGGGTACAGAAGACGCTAATGATTTTTTATATCCGTTTTCCTAACGAAAATATTAGCCCCTTGAGTCATTTGGCCACAAAGGCGGCTCACAACCATCAATGTGACAGTTTCACAGAAGTGGGTGTAATTTCGTATCGAGATACCAAAAATGAGCGTCCCTATAGACTCTGCAAAAAAGGAATAAATACATACTACGTTGAAACAATTCAATTATTTTAATATTTATTATAAGTACAAGCTACATCACTTAATGAATAATATTCATCCGCTTGAATTGCTAAAATTTAAAGTAATGTTTTATTATTAACTAAAACTAAATTAACTAAAATAATATTATACACGGTGGTTCAAATAAAGCATGACAATTTTTGTCTACGTGTGGCATTAATTATTATTATACGCATAGTATACTATAATTTTATTAATTGATATTTTTGAATGTAAGTGTAATAAAACCGATTTAAATAAATAAACATGAAATAAATGATTTTTTTTTCATTTTTGTTGTAAAATGACATGGACTACCTACAAGAACGCATTGTACTAAATCCCATATCAATCTGACAAATCGTGGCCTTACATTGTATTTTCATCTATGGTTTTATATATACACATGAGTAAATTGATTTCATCACTCGTCTAATTGGTGGCACTTACCGCTGCGTGGCACCTGCACTCAACTGTTAGAATCGTGATTAAAAGAACCCACTTTTACTAACAATAGCATTTTTGTGAAATAATATTTACAAATACAACTAGTATACAGATACAGGCTGAGGATTAATTGGCGGATAAACACCAAGTAACGAAAATCTTACTTTTAAAATGCTGAGAAATTCTTTGTTTAAACTAACTTAACCTAGCAAAACACAACAAAAGTAAATCGGTCTGATTAACTTGCTGTGTTGAATATTTAAAATAATATTTGATGTGTGTATTAATTAAGTTGCCTACACTATAAAAAGTTTTGCTACGTTGCCAAGTAAGTTTGAGGACCTTCGTAAGGCCAAACGAAGAGTTTCTCAGCATTTTGGAATTAAGATCTTCTCTTTCTATTGGCATTTTCTACAAAGTTACTTGGCGTTTGTCAGAGAGGATGGTGATTAATGTTAATACTTGTATATTAATGATAACCAGCTCATCGACATCCGGTTTTTGATATTGATTTTGTTGTTTTTGTCTTGTCCGGATTTTATTTTTCATTTATTCTTGCTTTAAAATCAAACTGTAACTGGTGTCTGGTTTCGACAAAATTTGTTTAAAGCGGATTTTACACTATGTGATTTATGTATGACCTTGCTTATGATAATTTTAAATTAATAAAATTGTGAGTGTGCTCAGCACACATACAACCTTTAATTTTATATATATTTAAATTTTATTATACTGAAAATTAAATGTTAACGTCAGTGTCATATTTTTAATGCACTTATCTTGTCACTAATTATAATATGTCCTTCTCATTCCCATTTGTTCACTTCTTGTAGTCCTACCCGCTCCCCTCAAATTGTTACGTTTTTAGCCTCTCCGTCTTTTGAAGCTCACACATTAATATAAAAGTTTACACCTTAAAATCACATAAAGATTTAAAATATGATATTGAGTTTACACTACACTTGAATGCTCTGTTCACGTGTAGTATAAATTCATTATTGCATTTCAAACGTCCGTGTGTCTTTTATTTGATATCAGATAGTGTAAACACTACTTAAGGGCATGGATACGTCGGTAACGTCAAGTGCCGACAAGCTCCGATATAAGGTTGCTACAAAAATGTTTGTCAATGTTGGGCGTGAAATATTTATCGCTTGTTACAATCTTATTTTCTACCCGCTTGATTGCTTGTCCGTATTTGTCGCTTCCAACGTGTGCGTACCCTTAGTTATATGAACTCTACTATAATTATGGAAGTGGAGGTTTATCTAGTGCTTTTGCTTGACACGCGAAAAGGTATGGCATTTTTGTAGGTCTTATCTCTTAATAATTTTTGCTGTGGGCTACCCAATGTACTCAGTGCAGTGTATGAAGATTCTCGGGTTAATAAGCTATTTAGAGCTTTTTACTTAAACTATATTATTGAATTAAGTTTATTGTATTCAATCATTGAGATCCCTAGATTCTTAATGAATGTAAGGATTCTCTACAAAGCCTGATCACTGGATGAGATGTAATGATGCACCAATAATAATTACATTGGCCAGTACACAGGATTCTTACTTTAACGCCTTCTTTTATAGTCGTGGTGATGGATTTATTCAAAGTACTAGTCACAAAGAGTATAATTCTTAAGATAATTATTTTTTAGTAACACTATATATATATAGAAATATATTAATTTTACAACAAATTAGATTTTTTTAGTAGTTAAGTATTTGGTGTTAATAAGTGACCATTGAAAATGTTTTATGCATGGTAATGTCTTTTTGTTTCTTTCTTGTTTGAGTCTTCAAGTCCTTGTTATCGCCAATTTGAGTTGTAATGTGAGATTGGTTTGTTTCTAGCTCACGGAATTCATACAGTTGGCTGCAACAAGGTTTGCCATTTTTCCCATAAACCTTGTTTCTTGCTTACTATCCGTATGTTGTTTAACCTAATCATCTGTGTGATCCCTAGGTATATTCTTAGTTTGCGTAGATCTTCGTTAATTTCTTTTCTGCTGTGCCTTTTTGCTTTCACACATATCTTGTACAATTGCAAACAATTTATTATTCTCTCGGTTCTCCCAGTCGTCGGATATATTTTGACTATCCTGAAAGTTGCATTGTCAGTTAATCTTATGATAGCTTATCTATAATTTACAATATGTCTTGTAAGCTTGGTTATTCTGCTTTGTTTCAACATTTTATTTTTTATTTCTTATCTCCGCTTCTTTCTTTTCTTGCCATTGCTTAGTTCTTTTTTAGTATTTCGCTTTTTTACTTGTGTGTTGTCTAGACTTTCTCATTTACTTCTTTTTCTTCTTCTCCTTAAACCTCTTTTAATATTCATTTTGATTGTTTTTTTCTTATTTTCTGCGACGACATTTAGTTAGTGTGGTAATTTATTTTTTGCAAATTTGTTGATTGTGATCCTTAGCAAATTTGTTGCAAAGTTTCTTAGTATCATTATTTTTTAGAAAACTATTTATTTTTTAAATTTGGTTAGTTCAATCGACTTGCTTGTATCAGGACATATGAGATCACATTGGTACTTATTTAAAATCTGTATTCAGGACAATTCACTGTGCACTTGCGTGCAAATTGTTTTCATTACTCACTCACAGTTATTATATTTGCACATGTTAAGGAGGCAAAAATGTGGATTTTTTTAGCATAGAGTATTTCTAAATTAGCTTTTGTTTTGTTAAAACTTTTACAATTGTAGTGAGTGAGATTATGCCGGGGGTTATGCCTTTTTGGAAATATAAAAATATTAGAAATACCATCTAATATCAAATATACTATATTAGCAATCCGTTTCACAACGCCAATGTTTAAATTAAATTGTTTAAAATTAATTTGCTAATTTTAAGTTCCTACAAGCGGCAAGAGTCAAGTGCAGATAAAAGAATAATCGATTTTTGTTATTAACGGTATCTTATGTAATTGTACTATAGAATTATGTTATCTCTCTCATTTAATTTATTTAACAATATTGTTTTTTTCTTAATGCACAAACAGAACATTTTGATAAAAATATAATGTTTTGTTTTTCTCATGTACATAGTGGCTATTATTTGAATACTATAGACTATTGCTATCTTCTAAATAAAAAATGCTAGATGAATTCTATAATTTCCATTTGAAAACAAAAATAGAAAGTACCAAACATGACTGGCAATAGGTTCTACGTAAAAAAGTGTTAGGCCTGTTCCTATAACTTAAAAAGTAAATCAAAGATGCCAAGAGAAACCAGCTAATTTAAAAAAATCGTGTTTTTATTTGCAAAAGAAAAATTATAGAAAAATTGTTTCAAAAAAGTTCTATTAAACTCATTCCGCGAAATTAGCTCCAGGCAGTTTTATCAAAATTCATATAGCATTTTTAGTTTTCGAGATTTAATTAATTAATAATTTTTTCACTTGTATAAATACATCCTGGAGGGCATACATTTTTTTAATTATTCTTTTCTTTTAATTGATCACAATAATAGTATAAAGGATTTAAGTTCTATTTATTTTTGAGAAATTAAAAAATAAATAAAGTAATTAAAATCGAACTTGAAAAACAACAAATAAAGTATTTAAAATCGTTTAAACAATTTAAAAATTTTAGAATGTTTCTACAGGTTTTATGTATTAGTGTAAGTATATAGCACGTTCTGGCACTGTGTAAAATGCATACTTACTTTACTTGAAAGAATAAAATGCTCTTGGATTGAAATCCTCATCTTGGCAAATTATGCTCGCCACAAATGGCAAATTATGCCTCTTGCAAATGGCATATAAATAACTCCCCAAGTACCCATTATCATTATTGCAGCAATTACCATTTCCACTAATGATTATTGTAAATTCTTATCCTAGGTGAGTTTTCCCAAAAGATGTTGAAATCACCTCCGTTGGCCCTTGTAATTATTTAAATCGCTCCGCAAAGTGCTCCTCTAATATAATATTACCGTATCAAATGGAATAAAAATAAATTGAATTTTATAGGTTTATTTATTATTCAGCGATCATATCTGTTAAAATTTTAACATTTTTTTATTCAATTTCTTGTCATATTTTTATTTCAATTCAATTTAATAATTGCTTATTGATTCTAATATAACGACTTACTGTATATTATTAGTTCAAGGTACTTTTACTTGATAAGTATGCGATAATTGCTTAAACGAAGCTAATTGCTTTGAGTTTAAAGACCCAGACATGTCCAATATTTCGTATTGTACATACAATCCGAACGTGCTCTGCATTATATGTAGATTTATTATTGTGTGTTAATATTTATATTTCTGCTTGTTTCAGGTGAGTGAGATTTAATATTTTGCCAACAACATGCAAAAACGTAAGTAAGGTATAATTACTTTTTTGTATGATTTAATTTTAATGTGTTTTGCAATGTTGCGTAGTATAATACATATATAATTTTGCGTGACATTGACCCATAAATTATTTAGTTAAACTCCCTCGCCGCGTTTTATTTTATGGACGGTTCCGAACAGACTAACCCCTAAAACATTAACCCTTGATGTATGGCGTTTTGAATGTCCCACATGATTCAAAATAGATTAGGCGACCGCTGTCTTAGCCCTGTCTTTTCAGAGAATATGTTTGTTGGAAGTTGAAAGTGTTTTTACACATTTTTACGGTATAATTGATAAAATTGATATTTTATTGAAACTTGACTTGATATTTTTTTAATATTATCGATTGCTAGTTTTATTATCTGCGGTATGTTAATGCAAGATGACAAGTTTATAGCATCCAGACTAATAAAAATAGTTTTGTAATTAAATAATTTATGAAACATTTGAAAATTATTTTTATTTTTTTTTATTGCTAAACAAGTTTTTGTTTTTGCAAGACGAAAAAATTTCCAATTTTTTTAAACCTAATTTGAAAGAAATTAAAACATATTGAAAAAAAACTAAAAATGAACCTTGATAATTATTTTTTTATTTTTAAAAATGTTTTCCTACTACAATATTTTATATAAATTGTTTTTTTAGTTAGTAGTAAACTTTAATATTTTTTAGTTTTTTAATTTCTATTTTTTGATAGTTCACTTTGGATCGGATAAATACTAACCCGCCAGTCAGGCAACCCACATAACTTGTAATCTATAGCTCTTTCGTACCCACGGGCATTTAGCGAGCGGACAACTTTTTCGTACTACAACCGCGAATGCAGCAACGTGGTTTAATATCTAGTGCATCAGTGGTAATTAACATTACCTGCCTAGGTGAGTGAGATTTGGTGGTAGGTTCTTATATTTATATTAAATAAATATTAGATGTTTTAGAAATTATTAGTCACATTCTTGTTTAATAAACGAGTTATCAAACGCAGCGTATCGATTTTATTAAACGCATACCAGGATTGATACCCCAACCATATCTCAGAGAGTGTTATACAACTTTTAAGTTTTTCTGTCCATTTTATTAATTAATATAACATGTTATTTTTACATTTTTATTATATTTTTGTTTATTTAGAGAAAAAAAAGATCCGTCGTATATTATATATCAATAGTGAAAATACATTAAAAAACGTACTTTATTGCTAAAATATCATTCTTGGTTTTGACATGTAATAACATCAATTTTGTTTTTTCTAGTAAATTTTTGCAATTTTGGATTTGTTTGTAAAAAATTTAAAACAACTTAAAAAAATTATAGCAATTTATATGTTAAATGCAATTAGATTATTCGGAAAATATCACTTTGTCACATTATTCAAAATTGAGTGATTTGAGCTCTTTTACAAATGCCCTGATTACTATGTATTTGGGTTGCAACTAACTTTTTCAAATGTAATCTGCTTATTACCACGGCATCACGAAAAAGTGTATTTTTTTGGTCAATCAAACGACAGCATACATATTTGTTTTGAACGTGCATTAATAAAGTTTGTGACATAAAAAATGTTACTTTAGGCATATTTGTCTAATAAACTTTTTGAAAGAAAATTATAGGCATTTAAAAAATAATAAAATATCCAGGGTATTTTGTTTTGACATAACAAAGTTGGTGTTATTTCCGGTTAAACCGGAAGCAGAATTGTCATAATATTTTTTAGAATAAATAACTAATCATTCAAAACAAGCGAGTTGTAACTAGGAACGATTTTTATAATAACCTGTGTGTATATATATATATTATGACTTTATGACAATTTGTTTCTTACAATTATGTCCCAATTAAGCTGGCGAAGATTTTTACACATATTATAAATAACCTTGTATAATATATGGATACTATCATTCAACAACTCAATTTGTCCATTTATGCTTGTGACTGATTGGTATGATAATTATATTGACAGATTTTATTACTTTCAAAAATAATAATATTAAAAAATTATTATTATTATTTAATAACCATTTATCTAGCTTGGCACCTAGATTTTGGAATTTTTGATCACATTATATTTAGGCAACGTGACATTTGGATTAGTTAAAAAATACTATATTTTGTGTACATTAGTAAATTGTATTTGGGGGCAAGAGAAATAAAACTTTTTTCCATCTATAAAAATGTTTATGATGATAAGATTGACGTAACAAACTTTTTATTCGTGCCAGTAAATTTCGACAATAAATATATAACAACGATTTAAAAAAGTAACGAGCACAATTCGAAAAAGTTTTTGCAATTTAAATGTATTAATATTGTTTTTTGTTCATCATTTAAAATGTGAATAAATATAAACTGTAAGTTTAACTTATTTTTCCACAAACGTAAAAAAAGAAGATTTTACGCATCGCCATCGATACGAAAACTACAGCATTATTTTACCGTGAAAATAGTATATTATATTACTAGGGGTTGAACAACGTTATTTTATGTTGAGCCCACGATTGCTGCCAAGGCGCTAGCTGATGCGGCTAAATTGAGCGAAATGCTAAATGCGAGTTCACTTCGAGTGATATATACTATTTTTCCTTTAAGCTTGTATTTAAATTTAAATTACATTAATAAAACTATTCGTAAAAATTAGCGAAATTACTGACATCTGGTATTAAATTTATCATACATATCAAAGGTGAAAGTTTTATTGTCAGAATCATAACTTTTTACATAATTACTGGTGTCAGAAATATCTTGTGTTGACTTTTTGGTTATAATAATGACTGACAAAAGACAAGCGCCATATATTGGTACTTAATTTTTACTAATATAATTATAATGTAAGCTACCCTATTACATCTGAATTAAATATAATATGGATTGTCTTGTAACGTCACACCAGTGCACTGTTGATGTAAAATTAAAATTTATAATTCTTTAATAAAATAATTTTCTTGGTTTTAACTAATTCTATAATATAAAACATTTATAATATATTATATTGAATGATTATATATTATCATATAATATTATTGATGCCCCTGATGTGATAATAATTACTATATTTTTTATTTGCAGTGTGTGTGGTGCTTTTGTGTATTAAAATATTTTCTTAATAGTAACAAAATGAAAAATATTTGTTTATTACTGTATAAATATTTTTCATTTTGTTATTATGACGCCTTTCAACGCTTGCCTATAGTATTAAAATAGATCAATTTTAAAACGCTTAAAGAAAAATTTATTTTTACCACAACCAGTTAGAAATGTAGGCTGTGAGCACCTCAATTGAGGTGAGAAACTTTACTTTTCTCACCTAGGGGAGAATGTAAATCACTCGATTTTTATGATATTTGAGGAGCTGCGTTTTAAGTTGCCCAAGTTTCAAAATCAAAGCCGCCTAATTTGTCTGTCAAAAATATAAATCTTTTTTTCTTTCTACAACAAAATTCTGCTGGTTGGTGAAAAATATTATTCAAACCTTGCTAAGAAAGTGCCCTTGCAGACCTTGCGCAATTATAAACCTTGCTTACGGCTAGGTTTATAAACTTTGTCCGCAGTCTGCAAAAGAACACGGTTTTATCTGGATTTGAAATATATTATTTCACTGTTGTAAAAAAATGGTTCCCTATAGTTACTATTTTTGATACGATTGACAGTGACATTGTCAGTTGTATTATATGACAAATTTATTTAATACCTACGCGATATTTTGATTTAATTTTGTTTACATAATTTCTTTTCTTGCCGTTGTAGAAAAAAATCAGAGAAGTGAGTGCCATTGTACTCACGAAGGATGTATAAACACACACCCTCACTCACTCACACACCAACCCACCAATTCACCAACTGACCAACTAACTAACTTACCAGCTCGCTAACTCACCAACTGAACAATTCAAAAACTCACAAACTGACCAACTCGCTAACCCTCCAATTCATAAACTCACCAACTTTTCAACTTACCAATTCTCCAACACACCAACTCATCAACTGACCAATTCACATCAACTGACAAATACACCAACTGACCAACTCATTAACTTGCTAACCCCCCAACTGGCCAACTCCCCAACTCAACTCACTCACTCACTCACTGCGTCGCACGCATACTGACGTACATAAATATGTACATTTGTTTGTGATTTCGGACCGGTGATAGTGACGCTGGTGTCACAGGTAATGGCGATGCTGACGTCACAGATGATGGTGGCGCTGACGTCACCGCGTGACGGTCAATTCTCAATTAAACCCCTGTCGAAAATCGTGCTTAACGCTGTATTTGTTGTTACAACCTGATATTACCCATTTTGCGCATTTAATACAAAAATAACTACTTGTTGATTGTTACTTATTTTTATATTACTTGGCAACATAGTATTTAAAAAGCTCCATTAGAAAGTTTAAATATTTGAAAAATGTAATATAAAAAATTTAAAAAATCAAATTATATATTAAGTATATTGTTTATTAGTTTTGCATTGATGGAATTATTTTACATATTGGTCTTCATAAATAATGAGATATATTTATTTTTTTATTTCCTCTAGGGAACATGCTAAATGTAATACTTAAAATATTAACCGAGTATTTAATTAATCAACATTGCACATGCTACATATGAAATTATTATATAAAGTAAACACGTGATAAGTATATGCAAAATGTAGGAAGACAAGCAGAAGCTATCACGCTCGACTTTCCACATTACATTTACCTTACACGCTAACTCCGTTACGGTCTCTACTTTATAAATAATATTATTAAAACTGAATGGCTCCCAATTTGATACTCAAACTTGTTATAAAATTCATGACCATCCACATAAAATTTAAATAAATTTAAGATTGTGTTTATAGAGGAACGCCGTTCGCAACTTGACACTGTCCTACAAAGGGTTTAAAAAGCTCATTTCAATTTCAAATCCATTCTGTTTTCTTAAGTATAAGACTACCTATTTTAACGGTGGCTGTGATTTTGTTATATTGTTGAACTATTTTAATTGTTTTTGTAAGGAAAAACTGAATAATTTAATTAAAACATCTTACTTAAAATAAAATTTAATGAAAGTAATAAGTGGTCCGGTAATCTATGTGTATTATTAACTTTAAAATAAATGAATATAAAAATTTATTTAATCTATAGTATACAAAAAATACATTTTGAATGATATTAAAATTACATGTTATGTTTTCATGGGCAGATTAATGGAATTTGTTGGACAAAATTGATTGTTCTTCAAATGGATCTTGTAGTTTAGGATAAAACTAGACGAAAAATGTAATTGAATTATGAACGCAGGTACCGATCAAAATTAATTACACAACATTTATTGACTTTTTAATTACGATTAGTCTTATGTGTGGAAACTTTAAAAATTATGTAAAAAACAAGAAAATGTTTTGCTTTAAATTAATAAATATTAAAAAAAAACTAAAAATAATTTAAGTGATTCGCAAGAACGTTCCTCTGTATAATTTTAATTTGGTCCCATTACTCCTGTATAGGAGGAACGAAGTTCTTTTGCTCTTATATTTTGGCAATTTAGAAAAATATTTAAAGTTTTTATATTTATTATTACAAATTTAAATTTACAAATTATATTTTGTTTACGTTATTTTTTCTTACCTTTTTTATAATAGATTAAAACATCACCTCGTTAAGAAAGTTAAACCTGTTACCTGGCCTAATGTAATATATTTTATTTGTTGTAAATAAAGCTGATGCATTTTGTAATTTTTTATTATTAGTTTTGTTACTATGTTCATGTATGTTTACTGGTCGCGATCAGATTAAATAACAAAAACAAGTAATGACGTGTACACAAACTTAAGTAGTTTCCATAGTTTAGATAGAGTTGTAATAAATGGCGTTTAGAAGTGAGTAACATAAAATAAAAATTGTTGGCCATCCCAAGGCGAGGTTCCCACATCATAGTTATTTTAAACTCACTCATTCACTCACTCATTCACTCACTCACTCACTCACTCACTCACTCACTCATTCACTCACTCACTCACTCACTCACTCACTCGCTCACTCACTCACTCACTCACTCACTCACTCACTCACTCAGTAACTCATTCACTCACTCACTCACTCATTCACTCACTCACTCACCATCCATTAGGTTATCTATCCTGGCACTAAAAAAAGTTTGGACGAATAATTTTTTACCCCCACTTTTTGCATTTCTCGACGTTTTAAGATGTTTAAGCCGAAAAAAAAGGCCAGGACGATGATTACCAATGTTTGCCTATTCCTTCTTCGAAGGAATCTGAGTAACCAATAAAACAACTTTTTAAATATTTTATCGCGAACATTTATTGAAGCGTGACTAGTTTCAACCAATTATGTGGTCATAATCGTACGGTGATATACACTTCGTTTATTCTTAATTGCTATTACTTTCTTTTATTTTTTATATTCTTTGTTTTTAAATTTTAATTCTTATTTTGTTTTTTGTTTGTTTGTATTACATTTATGTATGTATGTATTTTTATTTTAAGTAGCGATGCCGTCTAATACATAAATAAATAAACAAATATGAAGCAAAAGAAATATGCACTTAAGTGTAATTGAAAGCTGTGGGGTAAGTACGATTAAATTTTCAAATTATGCCAGCCTTAAAGGATTCTTTTTAATCACGATATGCTGTTATTTGCGGGATTGTGAAAAAATTACTTTAAATGATTTGAACCTTTGAAATATATTATTAGCACGAGATTGTAAATGTGTACCGTTTTAAAAACGGTGTACCGTTTTAAAAACGAAATTTAGGACCACCACATACACACATATAATTACGAAATTGTCTTATCTCACATGAATAAATAAATATTTCTTACTGTTCTCTCTATAAGGGAAAAGTATTGGATTCATACAAAAAATTCGAAATTGAAATTTCAATGAAAATATACGTTTTTTCGCCGTGTCCAAAAAAGTGGTTTTTAGAAAAATGTTTGTATATATGTATGTGTGTATGTGTGTATGTGTGTATGTGTTTGTGTGTATGACGCATAACTCAAACTGTTTTTAAGATATTGTTCTGAATATTAGAAAATATGTAATAAGCAAGCTCTGGTTGAGTCGTCCGGAAATTTGTTTCGATTGGTTAAGCTGGCAACAGGTGATGGTTAATTTTCCTTAAAAATTGGCTATAAATGGCCTCGATATAAACAGAATAACAAATAAACGAAGGTAGTTGCTCATTTCCATAGTAATCTAACCCTAGAAATTGAATTAAATTAGTTTTAGATCGATATTTTAATACCTAACTTATGAAAATTAGAAATGTAATATTTTTTTCAATTTTCAATTTACAAGAAAACTGTGCAATTTATAAAAAAAATTTTAGATCTCCAAAATCTGCACATTTTGTTTCATAAAAAAATATAAATACAAAAAGATACAAAGTTATTACTTTTTTAGCTTTAGGATAAAAATCGATAGATGGCGCTTTTGAGACGGTCAAATGCGGAAAACAAAACCTGCGTGATCAGTGTCAGTCGGTGTTAAAACCTGCAAAATTCAAAATGTAAATAAAAATTATATAAAATAAGGGCAAGCGAAGTATGTCGAACAGACCGACCAGATTCACCTTCACTTTTATACTATTCTCCATATTCCACCAACACATGGGGGAAAAGTTTTAGTACGCATTGCGACCTCTACTTTTCAATTACTATAATGCAATTTGATTTGAATTATAAGTTTTTCTAAATTTATTAATATAATACGCATATTATTTTAGGTTGTTTGGTTTCAAAATAGAGCATGCTTTATGCATTCATTCGGCAATATTTTAATGCTTTATGGACCATGATAATTTTAGTCTCCGTGATTTATATAGTAGAAAGTTGGGCGAGTATTACTTGTTTGGGTGAATGTACCCTTGGTGGATTTACGGTGCATTAAAAAGTGCTTATTATTCCCTTGCGAATACGTCGTCGCCTTTTGTTCCTGAAATCTTAAGCCGAGATTATTAACAACCGGAAGTTGAAATCATAGATTAATACATAGAAAGTTCCGTTTAAAGTTTATCACCGGTGCGTCGGTGAGAGAAAATGGGCTGAGAATAAGGGGACAACTATTAAGTATGAAAACTTTTAAAGGATGTAACAGCTGGACCGAAATGCAACGAAGCTCACGTGAGAGAAGACGTAATCCCGAAAGCTGCTGAAGATTTCACACTTCTCTCGTACATCTCTTGCGAACGTGATGAATTTACAACCTCTCGACCAACGCCTGCAACAACAAGAAATGAAAAATTTAGCAATGCATTACACGCCTTGCGTGCCTTAATTTTCTCGCGAAAATTCACTCGCGAATTCTATTAGGGTTTGTAATTTCGTCCTGCTGACAGTTTGATTTGCAAATCTATATTCCGATATCCTTTTTTATGTCATGCAGTAAAAATTCATGCCGCCGCAGACGTGCGGTTTAGTACTCTCGCAGAGATTTCATAAATACAGATTACATGATATTATTCAAGATTGGTAAACATGCGGTATCCACAATAGTGTCATACAAATATAAATTGGATCGTTTATATTTAAGGATAGCAGGAAATATATACTTCAAAGAAAAATCAACACACAAAAGAAGAGTGCATTGTTGTCGGAATCTTCGCTTATTATTGGAAGCTCAGGTCGGCGAAAACAAACAAAATGAATAGCTCGATGTCCAGTCAAGTGGTTTCGCCATTACTTTCGGCTTGTTTAAAGAGACCCCGAACCTGCTACCATCATGATCTCAAGTATGACAAAAAACTACATCTAAACTAAGAACAATGGCCCTATGAAATGATTCATAGTTTCCTGGTTGCCACGAGTGCTGTCTAATAACTACTTCACTCTATACGTCTCCGCAATAATGCAAGACGTATATTTTACATTTTAGCATTCTTCTTCAATTTCTCATGAAAAATGGCTGGAATAAAGTAAGATACATCCGCGCAAAAATGTAATGGGAATATAAACACGCATAAGAGCAACCTTACAAATACGTATTTTATGGTCTGCCTCTTAAACCGGGATGCATAGTATATTATTGTTTATTTTGGGATAAGACATAAATCCCACCAGATTTACTACTTCTCTCAACTTGCCTTGATATATTTATATAGAATGCATCAGTCTGTGCCCATTTAATTTACCAAAATAAAATTAAATCATTTACCTGGCTTGATATTTTAAGGATTTCCTTTGACACACTAAGCACGTGCAAGATGCGAAAGACAAATGTTTTATTTTTATAAGGTCTTTTCAGATACAGATCATTAATAACACGTGATTAATTTGAATCTTCATATTAAAGAACTTTTTTTTCAATGGAAAATTGTTTTAAAAGATATTATTGTAGCTGCGGAATTGATTGTAAATACAAGCTGTACATAATTGTAATCGGGAATTTCCAATAAAAGAGAAAATGGGAAATGTTTTTTTGTTCAGCGTTGAATAATTACCCGCTTCCTTTTATATTTTGTTTCATCTATTATGTTAAATGTATAGTTTTTGAAGGGTATAAAAAGCACCCTAAAATAGAAAGCGGTTTTTAAGTGTTTTAATATCTACATGGCTGAAACATTACTTTGATAATAACTGGCAACTTCTATGCCTGTGCGTGCGTAGTTTTATCTATAATTCTCTATATTTATAATCACGTAATTACCTAAAATCTTTTATTTTTTATTATTTGTCAAAAATTGCTCAATTTATCGATATTTTAATGTCATAAAGGATAATAATGTTTTGCAATAAAACTGTAATTAATTAACATGAGATTACATCGAATAATAAAATATTAAATAGTTAGTCTACTAAAAAAATAGTAGGATTATTATACGAGGGTGACTTGAAAGAATAGGAAAATATTATAAGGATATAATGCATTACTCAATATAAGAGAAAGAATTTATTGTACAGATTTTTATTTACAATTTATATATATATATATAGTTTTTTTAACCAAAATTTTGGTATAAATTTTAATCCAAACGTACTTTATTTTAAGTTTTAGGTTTTGCTGAATTAATTATTGGTTGTGGCGCAAATGCCAATATTTTTTTATTCGATCTGAATAATAAATCCGTTGCCATTTTATGTTTTTTCGTTTAGCAGGAAAAAATCACGTATTATTCAGCTCGTTATATAAATTCACAGCACGTCAAACTGTTCCTCTATTTAATTAAACAACCCGATATAAAGTTAAAAGAATTTGAATATTAAATTTATGAACGAAAAAAAAAATGCCACAGCGAAAATGTTATTTAGGAGATAAAGGATAAATTTGAAATACTCGACTATGAAATACACATTATTTAATATTTTGGTCAAAGTCTACATTTTAAACACAATATTTAAACATCGCTGTTTATAAAAATGCTACCGAAAATGTTTATTTAGTTATATATTTTCAACCGTTTATTTAGTTTGTGAACCCGTTTTCTCAGTTTATTTCATGCATAAAATGTAGCTTAAAACTCATTAAAGTGTAAAATACTGCAGTGTTATATTTACAAAACAATAATGAAACATACATTTTTTAATATATAATTTTATATTCATATAAATACGAAAAGCAATTTTACTAGATTTGCAGACATAACTTAATTCGAAATAATGATATTTACGTATGATTCTCATATGAGTAAATAATATGAGATCGCGTACCAGCACCATTCGCCATTGGAAAACAATCAAAGGGCCCTAGTTACCGGAGACAAGTTTCTTAAATAACAAGCCTTAATTCAACGGATACGTACGGCAAAAGCACTTCTAGGTCGATGGACAATTTCTATAAACCCAACAAATCCTAATACAAACTGTCTAATGTAAACAAATACTGAGGAGTTAGGCCGCTTGCCTTTTGGAAACACTGGATACCCAAAGTGTCCAAGACGACATCAGTCAGCATTTACGCAATGTTTGCGGCGGTGTTTTCTGCAATAGTTCAGTACTACTTGTTAAAAATCATTACTGCTGTGCTTCACATCCATAAATGATTCACGAAGAATTATAACATCGTCTCAATGTTATTGTTTTTTTGCGACGTTTACTGCAGAAGTGTATAATTGGTATAACCTATTTTGAAAACGTTGCCCAAAAATAGTGTAACTGTAGATGAAGAGTACTACAAGACCACTGCCTGAAATTAACAAATTTGTGGTTCTACCGATTGGTGTTTTGTTCAATTGAAAAAAAGTTACATTCATTAAGCCACGACCAATACAAAATAAAATTTGAAACAATAACAAAATGTTTCTTAAAATTAATGTTGACATTTGACATTTTCTGATAACTTGAGTTCAATATTATTATGTGTTGCTACAAAATTGTGTGATAAGCACTTAGCAGCAAAATTAACAAACACTTTTTATTTTTTTGTTGCCAGACACAGTAATTGATGTATGGAAGACAGAAAAGAGGAAAAAATTGGTCCAGAATGATTCCTTGGGAATCACAATGCAACAGCAATTGGTTAATTGTAAAAAGGCTGTATAATCCCTAATATTTTTCCGTTTTTGAGTGATTTTTTTTTAATATGTAATATGGTTGGATGAAATTTCCGAGAAAAATATTATTAAAAAAATGTCACAATATTTGAGACTTGAATCATGTATTATTTAAATTCCCACTCACAAAATTAAAATTAATTTTAAATCTAATTTCATGAATATCCATTGACTTGAATTTTTCTTCAATAAATCAATAACAATTTTTACTCAGTCAAGTTTATTTTAGGTATATTATCTTATAGTTTTCATATTTTGTATATTGCAGTCGGATAGATTAAAGGGTTATTTTTGTTAAATTGATTTTTTACATCTTCTTTGTTTTGTCGCCCAATAGTATGCGAATACCGTAGTGTATGTAGACTTTCCAGCTCATAGCTCCATTTCAACACTTTCCACTATTCTATATTGTATTGCACTACCTGCACGTGTTGGTGTCTTCTTTCTCGATTTGTTTTGTGAAAGGAGCTGTAACCTGTTAAAACTTGATTATGACAAAAAGTAATCAGTTATATGCATACCTTACAACCATTTTTTATTTTGGGAATGGACCATATGTTGTGAATGTAGATTTCCAAATTTGCTGCTATTTTCTGTTAATTTTTTTACGATCTTTTTGTTTCTAAGGTTCTGCTTTTGTAATTAAAAGTAACTTTGCTTCTAAAGCATTTTTGAGAGTTTTTTTGAATGAACGCTTCTGATTTTTCTTGATATTCGTATAGCTATTTCTATGGAGTAAGTTTTGTTTTCCAGTTCGTATATGTCCGTTGCTAAGATTTACAATAGCGAAAGGATCAGCTAAAGCTTCTCTTTACTGTTTGGACACTTTTTATAGTTCATTGTACATAAGATTTCATGATATTGATCCTAATACTGACCTTTGTGGGCTGCTGTTGTAGTGTCGATCACAACATTTTTTACATGCAATTGTCTTTTGTGAAGGTAGTTAGAGACGTTTTATATTTGGAAATACATCTATTTAAACAGATTTATTCAACAAACAGAGAGATAGCAGTAGCTTCATTATATATTAAAGAAAGCGCGTTTATTCTTTTGTTAACGAATGACTTTCATTAGTTATTAGTTAGAATGCATCTACTAAATCTTGAATGTTTGTTGTAGAAACTATACAAGTTACATCAGAAAAACAAAAGCTATCGGCAATTTTGTTATGATCACTTATAAGATTATTATTTTGCATTAAGTTAATATTTTAATATTGATGCGCATTTTTAATAAATTGACTAATTAATAATTTTACAAAGTAGTCTTTAGTTTATTTAAAGAGCTGCAAATTTTGATATCACTTTTGGGATATGTTGCTTCTATAAGATTACATTTATGGTTGCGTTTTATATGTTTGTACAATTTTGCTGTATCAATATTGTTACTTATACATAGGAAGAACTGTATTAAAAAATTGCATTGGAAAATATTCAACAGTATACATTATATTCAATTTACAAAATTAATTAGGAAGCAACATTTTTGGAGGTTATTAATGGTCTTTTTTATATCTAGGTTGATGTTGGTTGGATTTTTTTAATGTTTGTCAAAATATTTGGAACAACTTTTGTCTGAAACGTTTTTCATAATTTTGTCCAGGAAAAGTGCAACAGGTGAAAAATTGCCGATTTTTGGGCGTAAGGTTAATATATTGAAAAGCTCACTGTCTAAAAACGTCGGTGTTTGGTTTGTAGTATTTTTTCATTTAAATAACATAAACAAAATAAAAAAAGTTACAGTCAAAATTTGTTGCTTATGTTTTTTAGAACAAAAATTAAAATCGAACTAATAGCAGCCGATATATAAAATATCTTGTGCAATTTTGTTGGGTTTGCAGGAGAACCGAATAGCTGTGAATCTTAATAAATTTTGCTATTCTCCCATTGACTAGCGTATACCGGGCGAATAAAATAGGTACTCCCGATATTTTTTTAGTTATGAATATTGTTTAATGACATTTTTATGGGTTAAAATACATTGCGAGACCCCACTTTACCGCTGAAATTTTCTAAAATAATATTTTTGGTTTAATCGGAAATAACACAATGTTGTTTTTTTTTTTAAATTGGAACACCCAGTATTTTTGTAATTTTGGATTTGTTAATAGATTGTACGTATAAATCCAAATTTGTAGAAGTTTTGCTAAAAATTAATGAAGTTAAAAAATATATAGCAATAACATCTAAATATAATGGGATTATTGGGAAAAATATTACTTTGCTACATTATTCAAAATTGAGTGATTTAAGCGCTTTTAGATGACATAATTATTAATTAGGTTGTACCATCCTTTTTTTAAGTGCAACCCCCTTGGTACCATGGTATCACGTGAATGTGGATTTTTTTGCTATTAAATGACAACAAAAATATTTGTTTTGAACAAGTATTAAAAAAGTTATAAAATACAAGAAAATTTAGTTATGTTACCAAAACGACTGAAAATCGAGATTTATATATAAAATGGACTAAGAATTAAAAATTTTGAAAAATATACTAAGTGTTCCATTTAAAATTACAAAATTGGTTAAACGGGAAATGATATTTTTCAAATTTTTAGCGGTTAGGTTGGGTCTTATGATGTATTTTTACACATGAAAATTTCATAACAAAATTTGTAAGTAAAGAAGATTACTACACACTACTACACCCGGTATGTTTAAATGATGTTTTTTTACTAGTAATGAATTCGAAAGAATAAATTACCTCAAGAAGGAGTAAATTATTCTTTTATTTTATTTATAATAATATATTATTACTTATTACTTAAGTAACGGTCGCCCCAATTAATTCAAATTTAATTACAACATCTTCTATAATTAGAATATGTTTTCAATAAAAATTTGCTGTAGTATCTTTATCATTGAAGCCACTGTTATAACTAAGATTATATTTTATGTTTTGTTAATAATGTTTGTATTGTTTCAGGTGAGTGTCAAGATATCCATTTGGGTTCATTATATTTAAAAGGGTATGTATTCTAATATAATATTTACAAAGTTCTTGAATTATTTTATTGATAAAAATTTAAATGAACATTTAAATATATTTACATATTTGTAAATAGAGAAATAATTAGTTTTATAATATAAAGAAGTTTTGAAGCGCAAATACAAAATTAATTTGATATATTTTCTACGGAGAAGCTAGATAAAGGAGTTTTATTTTGTCATAACATTTGCTACATTTTGGCTGCAATGCATGTTGATAAGGGTGGACGGTTCGGGTTAACTGATAGTAACGGTTATTGTATAATATGCTTCCCGCATAAATTGCCCGCAGATAACGACTTATTTTATTGTATATTGGGTGCAAAAACAATACTAGAACACAAATTTAACTAAAGTTAAATCTTGCTATATTTTATCCATAACATGTTTAAAATCGTTTTGTTTTAATTGAAATATTTCAATTAATGATAACTAAAGTAAGATTGAACGGGAAATTTTCGTAATAGCGAGTTTTCAGGAGTGCGGATGACGTCGCAGCTTCTTGTCTGGAGGACACGTTGTTTATTGTATTTAATTTAGCGCAGCTATTTTGTTGAAAAATCGAGGTCTCTCGACAAACTCAGCAGCAGTTGCAGCGAATCGATGATACATTATTAGTTCTATATGTGGCTACTTCTTTTTCCAATTTTACTAACGACTCGGCGAGTAGTTGGAGATATACCATCACAATGCCAATTCAATCGCGCATTTCCGCCATATCGCAACATCAATCATACATACTAGTAAATATTTATCAAAATTCCAGTATTGTAACCATCATAATCATACTTTCACCTTTGTTATTACAAAAAATATCATGGGCAATTCAATTTTAGCTGAGGATGTGAGCAATGCACTAGCATTTTAATGAAAAGCAAATTCAATTATAATTTAGTAAATTTAGTTGTTTTTGCGATATTTTACTCGGAAATTATTTTTTATACATTTATTATTTTCACACATAATTAATTCTGAATATTCAGTTGTTATATCCCTAGTGCATGCCAAATAGCATGCAAGGAGAAATATATTGAGGAGAAAATTTCACAAATGATAAAAAACACAAAATATTTGCTTTTAGATGAATTTTGACAAAAAAATGGATTGTTAAAGTATCGTAACTATGACATTTTAAACGTAAAACAAATGAAGTGAAAAACGCGCTAATGTATCAATTTCTTTGTCTATTTGACTCGAGCTTGACTGACCAAAACGCGAAAGAACTAATTTTTAAAAAGTCAAAAAAATATTCAAATATACACCCGGGTATTTTCATGGTGCATCAAATAGACACTAAAATTCGTTCGTTGCTAAGTGATTTTTATAAAATGCGTTAATATAATTGGTTGAAATTTTGTGAGGGAAATAGTCATTACATGATGCGTAGTTTGTTAAAAAAATAGTTAGTTGACGTTTATCAAATTAATTGTTACGTTTGATGGAATAAATTAACAACATAATTTTAATTAGCACACTCTTAATTTAGAATTGACACATCGTAATATTGATAACAAAAAATAATTAATATAGGAGTGTTCTATATAATTAAAACGTTTTATTTTGACTTAATTGTCATTGTTTTAAATACTAAAATATTATAAATGTTTTGAGGTAGATGTTAATTTTTTCAAGAAAAACAAATTATCAAATAAAACACAAATTCTACTTTCAATTTTGAAAAATTAAATTTAAAATTTTTTTTCATTTTTCCAAAAAATAAAATTGTAAATGCAGATCCAAAAATTTTTTCTTGCTATTTTAAATTCCGCCAATGGGATACTGTATTTTCACAAACTGTACAACTTTTGATATAATAAATTGTATAGTGTCAAAAAAGCATAAAACAATTTTAAAAATTCGTTTAATAATTTAACAATTTTTTTTTGAAATTTACTAGAATATAACATTTTGTACGAAATTTTATAATAAATGTTAAACGTGGCAAAATTTGTTTTTGTATAAATAATGTTACTGCTTAAAGATCTTTAAAAGTATTATAAAAATATGAAAACTTGATCTAAGGGAATTTTCTATAAAAAAACATTTTATAAATATATCATTGATAAATATTCCCCGCATTAAAATTGTGCTATGGTTTAATAATTACTAATAATACGAATATTGCAAATAGTAATTATTTACAATTGAAATTTTTAAATGGAGCTTAAGTTGATATTAAGATATTATAATTATTAAGTAATTAGTACGCCATTACTTCATTTAAAAATAAATGTTTAAAAGAACGAACCCACAACCTATGGATTACACGATAGAGCATAGGACATGTAATCCAAAGGTCGTGGGTTCGATCCCCACCCGAGGTGAATCTTTTAAATATTTATTATTTATAATTATAATATCTTAATATCAATAATAATAATAATCTTCTTATTACGTAAATCTGTTGCATGACTACGGTCGACATGCGCGCTTGCGAGTTCTGCATTATTCTACGGATTTTGAAGTAAGCACATGTCTAATGGTTAAATGTTAATCACTCGTATGTTTAATTATTATTAAGTTGTAGCGTTGTTCAGGATCTTGAGAGGCAACGTATAAGGTTCTCTGGATTTATATTTTAATTCATTTGCATAAAACAAATAACTTTTTAATGATTGAGCAATATAAACTTAACTTGTACCCTTTAGGGACTTGCGTGGTTCTGGTTCGGTAATGATTATTTCCCGCATTAGAATTGTATTGCGGCTCAATAAGATCCTGCCCATTACGTAAATCTGTCGCGTGACTAAGGCTGACAAGCGCACTCGCGAGTCCTGCAGCATCGTCCGGATCTTAACGGGACCATCCTTTTGCAGGTACAAGAGCAATTTTATTTTCACCGAACCAAAAAGTCTTAAGTTCCGGTGAATCACATTTTTTTTAAATAGACTATTTAAAAATGTTTGGGTTTATTTTTAATTTATTTTATCTAAAAAAACACCAAACGCGCTTTTTTACTGCATCTCACTGTATAAAAAAGTTTGTGTCGAACAAATCCAGTCAGTGTGAGTAGTTATGCGTTTTTTTTGTAAATGATAAAAGGACCCAGACTAACTATCTAGATAACTAATATAAATGTTAGGCAACTCTAATCTTTCCATCAAATAAAACAAAGATTAAGTAAAAAGTTGAAAACAATTATCGAATTTCACTTTGCTGCAAGCGTCAATAATCATACGCAGATAATGTTCTGTTTTGCACTTCACAAGAGTTTATCAGTGCACCTAAGTGATTTTTGCATTGCATTAAAGAAGATGAACAAAAGTAAATAAAAATATTTTTAAACAAATGTTTTGTTTCGTTCAAATACCGGTATTATACATGATCGATATTTCCATTTGAAATTATAATTATGAGTTATTTATGTTAGGTTAGATTGATTGTATATGCCCTCTGCGCTAATAATTGAAATTCGAAAATTCTTCCAGAAAATTCTTTAAGTAGACTTTGGTGATTTTTTTTTGCGTGGCACGAATGGTCTATTACACCCGGTGTGTATTAGTGGCAGCAATATTTGTGTTTCTTGGACTTTACCTAAGTGGCTACCAACTTCAAGATTTTCCATATTTGAATGTCGAATGTTGAAATTTTTTGGCTTTTTTTTACTGTTATGTTGTCTTAATTTTGAATTTTTGTTATTTTTTGTTGCATTTATAAATAGATATATACTTTTGCCCACTTCTCCAACTTTGTAAACGTCTTATTACAAAAATACACACTTGCGCGCATTGCTGGGCTTTAATTATGGTTTATCTTAACGCACAATGTAATTGTGCCTTATTTGATGTATATTTGAGAAATCTTTAGTTTTACAAGCTGGTTTTAAACTATTCTTTGTAGATTACTTACTTTGGTACAAAATTCGTATCTGTGAAAATTTAATAGATATATTTTTGAGCAGCAAAATCCTAAAATGTTATCTGCGGTCTTTATTAAGTTGCGGTATATCGTAAGTTGCCTTCATTTTTCTTGAGTTAAATTCATTAAGTCATTAAAAGCTGCATCGAAAAAACTTTAAACAGCCCCATAGAGATCAAGAGGCTGGTGAACAATATAAAGAAATGGCAATTCCATTGAATCTAGAGAAATTAATCCATATTATGCTAATATTGATGTCATTGGTGAGAAGCAGACATCGTTTGCTATTTGATCTTTGTTAACACAGAGACAGGTGACATACGATTTTTAATAGCAGCATACCAAAAAGTTATTAAAGTTTCCTTTTTAGCAACTAATGCACCGATTTGTTTTGCTCTTTTACGAGCAACCAACTTTTGCACTGGAGTAACAACAGTTTTATTTTCAATTTAGTAGTTGAAAAAAAGACTTACGACATTTAGTAAAATTTATCATGCAAAGATCATAAGCCATTTTTTTTCTGTTAAACCGTAATAAGTATAAAGCTACCTAAAAGGATTCATTTCTTTAATTCTCTCTGATCTTTATCAGAAATAAACGTTTCTGTTAGGAAAATAATCAATCAATTGCCAATTGCTGTAAGCATGGCATCTGGTGCATCTTTTCCTGATTTGTCAGATTTATTATTTTTCAATATGATTACTCGAAACAGACGCAAAAGCCAAGAAAAGACAATAATTTTTACAGGTTGATTGCCAAAAACCTATCTAACCAACTATTCAATTTCGAACTCTGAACAAACATTCAAAAAATGTTGGTGGAAAAACAGCTCTTGAACCTATCAATGCTTTGTAATAGAGATTATTCTTTATTAAATTTAAAGACTTTATTACATTAATAAATGCATATTGTTGCTAATAAAAATACCAATAATATTTAGAAAACTGCAACTGTATAGAAATTGCGTTCATCTTATACATAGTAAAACTAAAAGTACTGTAGTTTAAGTTTAGACTGCTAGAAAGCAGCAATGACGTAAAACTGGGATTTATTCCTCTGACGTGTTTTTAGCATGGGTTTTGAGCAAATTTCTTGCAGATGGCACTTTCTAATGATGTTCCCATAACCGTAAAATTCCAGCTTAGGTAATATTATAGGACGTTCTTGACCGCCAGCTCTTAGACTATATGCTTTATATAGTTTTAGCTTTTTTAAACGTGAATTCCTTGGTTTAATATATAAATACTACAATTTTTTAATGAACTCCCAAATGGTTTTGTAATAAAATATATCTGTATCTTGTGTATAAAAGGTGTTTTGTCAATACCAATTTGAAATTATATAAATTAAAATAATTTTTATGATTTGCGCTATTTTGTTAGGCGTATTTATCGACAGAAATTATTTATAGCCTTTTAGTTTTTCATTTTACGAACATAATTTATTGTGTTATAAATTATATTTTATTGTAACGATAAATTTTATCCCGGCGCATTCACCATTTAAAATTAGTCTGATCGCGATTAAATAGAAATCTGTAGGCGATACCTTTACTCCTCGTAAAAATAACACAAATCATTCATTTTTAATATAAAATCGGGAAGTATGTTTTCAGAAGATGCATGATTTATTTCATAAGAACGAAAATATAATATAATGGGTTGTTGTAAGTCCAACGATTACTGAACATAATATTGTTTTTTCAAACACATCAAATCAATTTATTTGACTTGTTTTATTATGGTTTTAATAGAAATTATTATTTATTTACTAACTCTGCTGACATATTGCACATATACAATAAAGGTATAAATATAATCCGCTTAGTTCTCTGGTATATTACAAATAGAAAGCTCTAAATCTAATTAGCAAGATAAAATCTGCTAAATAATTCACTTGATGTTTTTATATTCACTAAAAACAACGCAACCCTCATAAATACCTAATCCTAGAGTATTACGTGGTATATGTGTAGGCATAAGCATATAAATATGCGTCTGTTTTTGTAGCACAGGTAATTAGAAGTTAAAGTGTAACTTAATTATAATTTGCGAAAGATACGGCACCGCGGCGGCGATTTACAAAGTGGACGTTGTGCATGAATCACATTTGTCTCTTGCTTTAAAAGCGTCGTTTATTAAAATGTGCGTTTGAATTTGTGGCAAATTTAACACAGGGTCATTTTATATTTTTCATATATTATTATATTAATAATATTTTAAGTTATGTTTGAAGTTATTTTTAAAATATAAATATTATTGTATGACAATTTATGAAATAGTATACTATGAAATGATTCGGTAAAATATTCGAATCTATTATTTAATGTTTCTAAAGTATTGCAGATCTGTATCAGTATCTCAATACATACGATTTTACATCATTTAGTTTCGAGTTTAGTTGATATATAGAGTATACATAGAACATTATAATATATTTATATTGATTTTAATCAATTGGAAAAATGTGTAATAATATATCATATTTTTCAATTACAGTACAATTTATTTTAACAATTAATTGAAATGTTTTATTGAGTTATGATCATCAATGTAGCGTTAAATTAAAGGATGATATTATATTATATTAATAATTAATGCTGCATCAATATTATACACCCCTCAATGATTTCGAAATTACAGCGATACGATATAGTAATGTTTGTTTCGCCTTGTAATAAGATGTTGTATTGATATTTTTGTTTGTTGGAAAATCTAATGGGGAAACTTTGTGTGTTTGCTTTTTGACGATTTACGCTTAGCGTACATTCATTTTGCATGTTGCGTGAAACCTACCGCCCACGCCGTTTCAAGGGTATTATTAAAACTAATGATTAAATAACATTAAAGGATTATACGCTGTTTGAGTAGTAAGTTTATACAATTTAAATGCTTTTTAGGAGAGGTTGCATGTAAGTTTAAACCGTTAAATTTAATTTGCTAGGTACTGCATAAATTATTAACAACACATAACATTAATAATATCTGCTCTATTAGGATCCATATATTACTTTGTCGAACATAACCGATAATTGAATTTACATGTATTTTTACGTACGTTATCCAGACGTATCACAAATAATACACTTGTTTGTATTTGTCATTTACAATACCCAAATGTATTATAATGTAATTAATTTTTATTGTAAGAGTATTTACAATGGGCATAACGCATAAAAATTATATAAAACAGGCATAAAACGTAAAGTTGAACACATGATAAACCATGACAGTGTTCACAATGGGCATTTTTATGCTTATGATCATTTTATGTGCAGCTTATGATTCCTACGTCAATACGACAAATATTTTTAACTTGAAGAGATTGTTGTTTTGTCATGATTTTGAGCAAAATTCTGAATTTGTGGTACTTGGTCATGACCTATATCCATTACTTTCTTTTGGCACTATGTTCTCCACATAGATTAGTAGGATAACCAACAACTTTTGTATAGTCTTATCAACTTCAAGTTTGAACATGGCGTGAAATTTTTTCTTAATAGCCTTCAATTTCTCTAATACCAATTGTCGTGATTTGTGGAGAACCTACTGTTATTTTAATATAGAGCTAAGTTTGATTTATTGTGTTTTTACTTCTTGTTTAAAACTCTTTGGAAACTTTCTTATGAGTTTGTAAAACTGTCGATCTTGATATAAACGAGTAAATAACTCAAATGTTTGGTATAATAATGTAATATCAACTATTACAAATCACCACGTATCACTGATATCTATCAATAATGTGTCTTTGTAGTGCTATTAATAATTCGTTGCTTGCAAAGAATAACATGTATTTTTAATTGAAGCGGTTTGCAATCATATATGTAAAAAATATTAATGGGCGATTTTATAATAGATAAAATACCACTATTTAAAAAAACTAAAAAAAGTGTATAAAAAAGACTATAATTTTCTAAAGAATGATTTTAGTTGATTTTTTTCCAAAAAATGAGATACCATGTTTTGCAAGCGTCGAATTTGCTATTGCGTTTCTTTGGAACAAACAAGCTGCTTTGTTGTCTTGTGTTCAAATTTGGTTGGTGCAAGTAAATGCTACTGTCGCTTTGTCGATTATATGAGGCCGATTATTGTTCGCATATTCTCAAACTTTCATAAAATTTATCTACGAAATAAGAAGTTCTTAGAGATGTCACACGTTAAAATTTGAACTTTAAAATAAAGCTTAGTATGCGAAAGCTTATAAAATAAAATAGCAAAATTTTAAATATAATATAGCAAAAGTTGAGTGTTCTCTCTGTTAATTTTTAATGTCAGTTTTGTCATCTAACACAATATTTGTGGGCTA